>CAUYSK010003009.1:0-34846 GCA_963575035.1 Avahi laniger
GTGGCAGTATAGGATAATGGTTAGAACATGGGATTTGAAAGTAAAACCAGGTTATCTCACTAAATAACTGAATAGCCTTTTGCCAGTTACTTCCCTAAGCTTCAGTTTCTGTAGCTGTAAAATGGAGATGAAGACAATACCTGCCTTTCAAGGTTGAGGTATAGATTAAATGAGATAATGTACACAAAGCATGGGCACAACAGGAAAAAAGTATTTGAGACAAAGGTCTGCCAAACAATTTATCTATGAACTGACATTATGGCATGCCTGTTGGTTGTCGAGGTAGCCCAGTGTCCCAAGGAATATAATTTTTTTTTTGAGACAGAGTCTCACTCTGTTGCCCTGGCTAGAGTGAGTACCATGGCATTAGCCTAGCTCACAGCAACCTCAAACCCCTGGGCTCAAGTGATCCTCCTGCCTCAGTCTCCCCGGTAGCTGGGAATACAGATGTGCACCACCATACCCGGCTAATTTTTTCTATATATATTTGTAGTTGTCCTGGCTAATTTTTTCTATATATATTTTTAGTTGTCCAACTAATTTCTTTCTATTTTTTTTAGTAGAGACGGGGTCTCGCTCTTGCTCAGGCTGGTCTGGAACTCCTGAGCTCAAACGATCCACCCACCTCGGCCTCCCAGAGTGCTAGGATTACAGGTGTGAGCCACCGTGCCCAGCCCCAAGGAATATAATTTTAAATAATCTGAAAAGGGTTTTGCACAAATATGTTCATCATAGTATTGTTTGTAATAGAGAAGAATTAGAAATAGCCTAAGTTTTCATCAACAATTGAGTGGTTGGGTTATTGGTAAAGCCACGATGGAATACGATGCATTTATTAAAAATGTTGGTGAAGACCTTGTGATTGCATGGAACAATGCTTAAGTGAAAAATGATGGATACAAATACTTCATATAGAATTATCTCTGCTCTTAAAAAAATAAGACTGATAATACACTGAAATGTTAATATTAACAGTAATTTTTGGGTGATAGTATTTTATATATATAAACATATATATACATACATACATATTTTTTCTTCTTCTTCACAGTCTTATATATTCATCACCAGTATTATTTAAAATTTTAAAAACTGCTTTTAAAGAATCACGAAGCCCATTTTTTCTGGAAAGAGAAGTCATAGTTTGTGATATGTCTTTTTTTTTTTTTTTAGAGACAGGGTCTCTCTCTGTCACCCCGGCTGGAGTGGGGTGGCATGACCACAGCTCACTGCAGCCTTAAACTCCCCGGCTCAAGGCCTCCTGCCTCAGCCTCCTGAATAGCCGGAATTAAAGGCATTAGCCACCATGTCCGGCTCTGTAATGTGTCTTAATTCTCCCAATTTTACTTAGGAAGTTTAAAATTTTACTTATTGCATTTTCTCAAAAAAGACTTCATCTTTACTATAAAACACACATGAAAAAGTGTGCCACATGTTATTTGTAATGTGTTATTCATAAATGTCCACATAAGAAAAAGAAATGAAAGTAAATGTTCCTAAAACAACAATTTGGCAAGAGATCTCACAATTTTAAATGGTCATACCATTTTGACCGAGTAATTCCACTTCTCAGCATCTATTTCATATAAATATTTGTAAAACATACAGAGATTATGTGTATAAATATTACCGTAACACTGTTGGCAAAAAGTCCGTCAGTAGGAAAATGACTGAATGAATACAGGGATACCCACAGAAGGATATGTGTGCATGTAAGTTGGTACTGATTTAGGAAGACATTCATGATGTGTGATTAAATGAAGAAATAATGACACAGTTAATATTTATTTGTTACTTCCAGGTACTGTGCTATGTACTATATCACATTATCTCATTTAATCTTTACAACTCTTTGTGGAAAGTACTATTATTATCTTTATTTTACACACCAACAAACTAAGGCCGAGAAAAATTAAGTGATTAGCCTAAAGTAACACAGGCCAGGCATGGTGGCTCACGCCTATAATCCTAGCATTTTGAGAGGCTGAGGTGGGAGGATTGCTTGAGGCCAGGAGTTCGAGACCAGCCTGAGCAAGGGCAAGACCCCATCTCTACAAAAAATAGAAAAATTAGCTGGGTGTGGTGGCACATGCCTGTAGTACCAGCTACTTGGGAGGTTGAGGCAGGAAGATCACTTGAGCCTAGGAGTTTAAGGTTGCAGTGAGCTATGATGATACCACTGCACTCTAGCCCAGGCTACAGAGTGAGATTTTGTCTCAAAAAAAAAAAGAAAGAAAGAAAGTAGGTGTCAGATCTGAGTCTAGGTCACGTGGCTTCAAAGTTTATGCTTTCAACTATTTCGATTACCCGTACTCCCCAAAAGTAAGCTTTAGAACAGTACTTATAAGTTGATTTCATGTAAGCGTTAGTTTTAAGTGTTTATATAATTTCGAATTCATAGAAAATTCATATGTGCACATATACACATGTATGTATGATTTACAAATGCATACGAAAATCTGGAAAGAGACATTGGAACTTCTAATAGTGTTTACCTCTGTCTGGGGACTGGAAAGGAAAGGCTAAAGGGGAAACTTTCTTTTTTACTTTATAAACTATATTATTTAAGTTTTTAAAATTGATCATTTATACCTTTTAACATGCCAATCTTATCAGCTAAGGAATATAACAGAGAAGTCAAGATGTGAGACACTTAGCCATGGTTTCATTTTCTAACCTTTGCTTCTTACATCAGGTAAGCTGCAGGCTGGGGGGGTCCCAACCAGGCAAGCAGCAGTCCCAAAGTACCCGCCAGTCCATACTTGCGTCAAACACATGCAGCTTCACATCCTGTACAGGCTGGGCACCTCTCTCTCCGCCCCCAAAGACATAGAGCTGGTTTCCAATGGCTGCCGATGATGTGTGGAATGTTCTTGGGGATGGTGGTGGGCTGGTCACTTCTGGTGTGGTCCAAGTCCTGGTTTCTGGTGCAGAGAGAAGGTAAGCACCTAAAACCCCCAGGCTGAGAAGCCTCTGATCTGACGCTGGGGCTGGTCAGGGTCACCTTCCTACCCTCCTTCCCCAAGGGGAAAAGCATAGTTTTAGGCAGAGATTTCATACTCACCAATGTCGAGGAGAAGGGAGGGTGATACTTAGAATTTGCTCAGACAACCAACATCCCCAAGATTGAAAAGCCATAAATACAATTAAGAGTGAAGTCAATTTGTTTTTGGAGACCTTCAAATACTCTCACTGCACCCTCCTCCACTTTGCTCACTACCGTGCCCCGTGCCCATTCCGAGGAGCCCAACATCTGCTAAAATTCATTCCCACTATATGCCAGAGTCCAAATGTGCCAAATTTCCCAGAAAATGTGGCCATTAAAAGAAAATAGACACTGTCATTACAGTTTCAGTAGCAGTAATAATAATCCCTACTAAGCAGTAAGCGCTAATTAAATACTAGTTCCCTCATTTTCCAGGTAAGAGAATTGAAGCAGAAATAGATTAAGTCACTTGTTTAAGATGACATGGCTGGTAAATGGCTGAATTGGGATTTAAACTCTGTTTCGGTAACACCAAGATCTATGTATTTTCTACTCTTCTGACTTGAGAATACAATTTTACCACCTGGATAGATGTATAGAAGCTTATTTCTTTTTAGGATGAAGCGTGGATTCTTACAGAAGCAGATGCGTTAATTGAACACCTTCCTTGGGCAGAGTCATTGCCCTGAGCACTGTGCCATGCCCACTGTCATCACTCCATCCTGGGAGGTGGGTGGAAAGTGTCTCCACCTTGCAGATGAGGAAACTGATGCTCACAACACTTAAATCCTTTCCCCCAGGCACAGCACTAGCAGACCTGGGGTTTAAATGCACATCTATCAGTCTCATACTTGTTCCACCATAATACACCAAGAATTATTTCTTGTGTGGGAAATTCTGTGCCTCTTGTGAAAGGTGTGCATTCAATATACAAAATGCTGCACGAAGCATGTGCAGTATGTGTGAGATTCAAACATCAACCTATATACTGAACAAGCCTCAGGCTATATCCAAAGCAAAATGTAATTGTCTCTACAGTTACAGATCTTGGAAAGCTTTTGGATCGTAGAGGTAGAAGGCATACAACCTCGAGGCTCCGAAGATCCTGAGGCTGTTTGCTGCCATGTCAAATACTAGCACAAATAATCACAAAGGAGTCCTAAACCATTTGAGGGACTTGTCTTGGTAACAAAAGCAACTAACACATTTTTTGTATTTCTTGGGCATGGTGTCAAATTATACTATCCAGGAGAGAAAAAGAAAAGGAAAGATAGAAAATAGATTCCTTTGATAGAAGCTTTCCAAATTCTCATTGTACTTTATTTAAATGGATACGATCATTGAAAATCAAAGCCCTGTGTTCCAGAACTGATTTCCATCTGCCAAACCTTAACTACATCAACCACGACAAATATTATTCAGCATTAACTATGTGCCAGTTACTGAGTTAACTTAAATACTTGCCAAATTAACAAGGTAAGAACTATTATTATCCCTTTGCGACAGAAAACCAAGGCAGAGAGGTTAAATCATTTGCTCAAGGTCATGGTTAGTGCACAGCAAACTGATCTGATTTGTGCTCTTAACCACCATACTACATGCTACTACTCCTAGCAAACTAGCTTCATAATCAGCCAAGCAGTTTGCTGAGTGTCTATTCTACCCCGTTCCCAGTTGTGATAACCCAAAATGTTTCCAGATGTGGCCAAATGTCCCTTAATATAATTCTGTTGTTTTCAGATCCTGCTAATAGTTGAAATTCCTATTTTCTCTGAGGTCAGAAAAGTTAAATGGATTAATTAGTATAATCCAAATATACTAGAATTATAACTGGATTTGTGTATGCTTATGTGAGTGTTTATATGTATTTACGTAAATAAAATAACTTCTGGTTACTTACCAGGATTCAGGACTTGTAGACAATTTTGATTTCCTGATTGGTTGGCACCTCCAAATACCCAGATCCTGTTGGGTGTGCAGGTGGGAATAAAGCTGGCATGCTCATACCGGGGCAAGAGGCCCTCACACGTGGCCAAATCCCACTGGTGTGTTCCTAGAAAACATTTTGCCCAGTTCCTATATTAGGGCTGTCAACTGTTTATACTGGTTGGCAAAGCTGGGGAAGGTAGTAAGGAGAAGAAGGCTAAAAGCATAATGAACAACCATCAAATCACTTAAAGGGAAAGTTGTCAACCTCCAAAAAGTTCTATAGTAGACATTTTGAGGGTTGTCTACCTCGTCCATAAACTTTCACTGTCTCTACTCCCCTAAGCACAAGGGTAGATCCTAGATGACATGTTTGTACTACAATACCTTGACTTTTCTTTTTTTTTTCGAGGCAGGGTCTTGCTCTGTTGCCCAAGCTGGAGTTCAGTGGCATGAACAAAGCTCACTGCGGTCCTGAACTCCTAGGCTCAAGTGATCCTCCCGCCTCAGCCTCCCAAGTAGCTGAGACTACAGATGTGCATCACTGCACCAGGTTAGTTTTTTAATTTTTTTGTAAAGATGGAGTCTTACTATGTTGTTCAGGCTGGTGTTGAACCACTGGCCTCAAGTGATCCTCCCACCTCAGCCTGCCAAAATACCGGGATTACAGGCATGAGCCACCATACCTGGCGTGCACCTTGATTTTCTAATGTTAGCTTCCTGGGTCTAAGGTAACCACCTGACCTAAAATGGACCAATCAGATCCACCTCTTCCACGCTCTCATGAGGTTACGCTATACTTCCTGCCCTTGGATTCAGCAAAACACTCCTGTATCTGTATGAGTAAATTCCTTTTTCATTGCTGGTTTAAGTGGGTTTCTGTTACCTGGAACTAAATGATTCCTAGCTAAATGATTCTCCTAGTCCGGAGAATAATAATACCTAACCTTTATTAGTTATTTTAGTTAGTAAACCACTTACGCATACCTTCACAGGCATCATCTTGTTAGATCATTACGACTGCCACGTGGAGCAAGGTATTATGCCCACTTCACAGGACGCTAAGGTCCAGATGCTTTAGATCGGCAGTCACCACTCTTTTTGGGATGAGATGGGGTTGGAGCTCAAGTGGTGATGCGAGGAATGGGGAGGAATGGGGAGGTGAGCGGCTGTAAATACAGATGAAGCTTGCCTCCCTCACCCACCGCTCACCTCCTGCTGTGCTCTCCCATCCTTCCTAAATTTCATGGAAGACAATTTTTCCACAGAATGGAGGTGAGGGGGCTGTGGAGCTCTGTGGCCCAGTCTCTAACAGGATTTGGGGGACTGCAGGTTTAGATGGTTTAGACACGGTCACAAAGCTATTAACACACTGACTGCCACACTTGAAAAAATCCAGAAACTTTTCCCTGGGGCCACAGTGTTTTATTACAAAAATAGAATAAAAACTTCAAGTGTAATTTAAAGGTAAACATAAATAGAAAAACGAAATCTGTTGATTTCTATTAATTCAATCCATGTTTTTAGAATTAAATTGTCAATATTAATTGTAACAATAAGAACATCAACAAGATTTATATGCTTCATGCAGCCCCAAGGTCAAAACTAGAGCGAGTTAAATACAACTCTCATGGCAGTTAATGTGTTAATAGGTTGCAATAAAGATGTAATTGAACTAGACAGTGAATTCCTTGAGGGCTGGAATAGATTTAATTTGCTTTTGATTTCTTAGTGCAGGGAGTAGAAATTCAAATGCCTAGACAGTAGCAGGGACTGTGGCAAATTGGAGAATGACAGTCCAGTGACTAGTAGCAGCTCAGCTCCAAATAGTTATTGATGTGTAGACATGCAGGCCTACTGATGTCAGATCTCCCAAAACTGTCAAGAGATGCCAAACAATTTCAATTTTTTTTTCTTTTCTTTTTTTTAGAGACAGGGTATCACTCTGTCACCCAGGCTGGGGTACAGTAGTGTAATCATACCTCACTGCAGCCTCAATCTCCTGGGTTCAAGTGATCCTCCCACTTCAGCCTCCCAAGTAGCTGGAACTATAGATGTGGGTACCATGTCCTGCTAATTTTAAAATTTTTTGTGGAGATGGGATCTTGCTATATTGCCCAGGCCCATCCCTCTCCCTCAGCCTCTCAAAGTGCTGGGATTATAGGCACGAGCCACCACGCCTGGCCCTCGATTTTTATATGTAGACTCCTGCACACTTGATGGGGAAACAATTCAAGATTAAAACAATGTGGCAATGTTACACGGATCTAACAGAACATGGATGTGGGTCACCAGTTTTCAACTTCTGCTCTTGTATATAGCATATAGTAATCACTTGTTATTAGTTCACTCATTCATTCATTCGTTCTTCCAAATACTTATAGAGCACCTACTCTGTGCTAAGTGCCATGGGAGTGACTGGGGTTACAATGATGGGAGCAAAATAACCATGTTCCCTTTTGTGGGGCAGACAGATAAGAAACAATCACATGTGTCAGGGCTCTGAAGGGGGGATAGGATAGAAAAGTACATACTATGGACATATAGAGTCGGGTAGTGCTTAACCGAGTCTAGGGGTATCAGGGAAAGTGGCCCGACAGAAGTGACATGTAATCTGGGATCAGAAAGGGGAAGAGTAGCCAGATGATAAGGCAAGGGATGAGGCTTCCAAGAAGAGGGAACATTACGTGCAGAGGCTTGGAGGCCAGAGAGTTTAAGATGTGCTCAAGGAACTGAGGGATATTCAGTGCAGCAAATGTGGGTTAGAGGGAGCCAAGAAATGAGGTTGGGAAAGGCTTGAAATGGGGCAGTGACATGGTCAGATTTGTATTTTAGACAATATTCTCCGGATAGGTATGGAAAATGCACTGCATAGTGGGTAAACTTGGAAATAGGGAGAGCAGGGACGATGCTATTTTAACAGTCTGGTTGAGAGATAACAGCGGCTTATTTTACAGTAGTAGTAGTGGAAATGGACAGACATGGATGAAGATAAGAGATATTTAGGACTTGGTGATTAATTTGATATGTGGGCAGAAGGAGACATGGGAGTCACTGATGTCTCTGAGAGAATATTTGATAAGTAAATGGCCAACGGTCAGGGGTCCATATGGGTTCTTTCCCCCCAAATAAGGAGGTATTGGTCATATGAATGTGTGCCAGGGGTCTGCTGGGATCTTAGGGACCTGTCAGTGATATTCATTTTTTTATAGGAAAACCCCGCAGTCTGGTCTGAGCTGGTGTTCTTAGGAATGCTCTGCTCACAGCTGGCAGCACAAAGCTCTGTTCTGTGGCCATAGGGCATGTGCTCTGCAGCTGCTGGTCTTACCCAGATCGATGGTGTGTACATCTGAGAAGCTTCTGTTTGGATTTGCTCCCCCAACAATGAAGATCTTCCCTCTCTTGGCATCACCAACCGGGGGTAAATATAAGCAGCTATGGCCAACTCGAGCACAGGGGCTGTTTCCAGGCAGAGTCAAGGTGTACCTGCCAAAGGGAGGATGTGTTCAGGAGGCCTGAGCAGAGAAGAGATGCAGCAGTGTGTCCTTTCCATTCCTCATGAAATATTCATCAGAATGAAGGGTCTTATACATACATAGACACTTTACATTGTATCCAGCAAAGCAGCACTTCCCTGATTAATAATAGTAACTTCCCACCTTCCCTTTGCATACAGACTTTGGCTTTCAAATTTTGTAATTATTTTCATCTCATAGTAATCTAGTGGGGATGCACTGGGCTAGTAATTGTCCCCATTTGGTAGATAGGGAAACTGACATCCAGAAATGTTCATTGGTATGTCTTGGCACAGGATGGTGGCTACGAACATAGTTTGTGAATTCAGACAGATTTACGTCCCAGCTCAGGTACTTTCTAGATGTATGACCTTTTGGAACTCACTTAGCCTTTCTGAACTTTAGTTTTCTCATTTGCAAAACAAGCACAGCAATAGTTCTCACTCCAAAAGGTGACTGTGAAGACTAAGACAAGGTCTCATAATGGTATAGGGAAGAACTCAATAAATCGTGGCTAGAGCTTCATGAGCAACTGAGTAGGAACCTACAGCCCCAAGGATCTTGCCACCAGCCAATGAACAAATCACAGGAGGGCTTTACCCTATAAGGAGTGGGGAATGAGTGGTCAGAAGAGGTTTCCCAAAGATGCACCATTTGAACTGAGATCTGAAGTATGAGTAGACATTTGCTGGGCAAAGACAGAGATGGAAGGTGGAGGGAAGCCCAAGCAGAGGGAACAGCATGTACAGTACCTGAGAGGGACAGTGCACAGAACATTAAAGGAAGAGAAAGGGAACAAAGGAATGAGCAAGGGGATTAGAGGCTGGAAAAACAGACAGAAACAGATTTTGCACGGCCCAATGCGCCAGTGTAAGGAGTCTGGTTTTTATCTTGAGAACAATAGGGCAGAACAAAAGGGTTTTAAACTAGGGAATGCCATGATCAAGATGTATTCTGGACACACAGCAAGATGGATACAGGGAAGCTAAATTAGAGGCTCTCGTTCAAGGTCCTGCAGACACACTGCCACCTCTCTATAGCCTTCTGTGGTCCTGCCTCAGCACTGGTCACACCTTATCACCATCACCTGCTTAGTCTGTAGCCCCACCTACACGGAAACTATTTACTTTTGTACCTCTAACACCTACACAGCAGCTGCCCCTGTCAGGCCAGTGTTAGCTGTTGAATTAAGGGCTGGTTGAACAAGCAGCCAATAAACAGTGAAGCCAGTTTAACCCAAATCTAATTTCCTAAAAATCTTAAAAATGAGTCACAGCTTGGGGGAAGACACAGCTTTGGAATTGAAGATGCCAGATGGTCAGTGCCTTACTCTTCCTGGTAAATGGATTTTAATAAAATCAACATCTGTTCTGTGATAATTATTGCTCCCCTATCTTTCCTCTGAAGATCTTCTCTGACTGTTTGAGTCTAATTACCAGAAACTGCAGACAGTTTCATCTCCACCCTTTTTCATAGATGATCAGATGTTAGTAAACTACTTCTAAATGAAATAAAAACTCATGTTTTTCTGTGTCTGAATCCTTCCTTACAGACCATGTTTCTTTCCTGGGCTTGTCTCCAGGCTCCAAGACTGGCAGCTGCTTCATGGTGTCCTATGCATAAGAAAGAAAGGCACTTTTTAGACATTTATGACTGTCTTCTTCCTAAAACACAGGACAAAGCAGGTTACCCTCCTCTTTAAAATCTTTTCTGTTGAATGTAGCAATTTCTAGGGCCCAATTAATTTGAATAAAGCATCACCAACCTTTTGATATAATCTTATAATTGGAAGCCAAATATAACACGACTTTTTTTTTTTTTTTACTTGTGGTAATCTGTTAAAACATAATATAACTTTCTTAACACAACTACCCAAGTTTTTTGGCTACCGTTTTCCATCTGTGATATGAGGAAGAGGCATATATCAAAATAAAATTTCAGAAGTCATAAGTTGTTTATGTTTATCAAAACATAAAATATTTAAAGAGGCTGAGAAATACTGAACTCCAGGACAAATCTTGGCTTCAGCATGGCATAGAAGGTAAGGCCTTCTGGTCTCAACCTTCTCTCCTGAAACTCACCTCCACAATCTCTTGCAACATTGGGCTGCTTGCTGTTCCTCAACATGGCAGGCCTTTTCATAACTCTGCAGCCTGCGCTGCTTCCCCTGCTGGAATGTCCCTTTCCCTTCTGGTATATTTGCAAACTCCTAGTAAACCGCCAAAGCCCAATCAAGTTCAAAAGTCCCTTCTTCGGTGAAACCTTCCCTGATGTGTTGCTTTCCACTTCCACCCCCTCCCCCCAAGTTACTTCCTTCTCCCTCCGGGCTCTGAAGCTATTTATTAAGCCACCGTAAACGTAGGAATCACTCTGAATGTAATTATCTATTTAAAAATCTTTAGACTAGATTCTAGATTAAATTCCTAGAGGGCTGGTCCTGTCAGATTCTCTCAGAGAATCTACCAGTGGACCCGGCATAGAGTGAGTGAGGGGTGAGGGGCTGAAGAACGAAAATGGGTTAATGGAGAGATGAACGGATAAGTCCCACCTGCGGCGTAGGCCACCGACCTAAATGCAGAGCTCAGTGGGGCTGGCTTTGCGGGGGCAGGGACCTCCTGTTGCCGCCCCCACTACCCACCCCCCAAGTCTCATCCCCACGTGGCAGCTCTAGGGCACAGGAGACAGGGTCGGGAGAGAATAGGCTGGTTCCTTTCGGTCAGTGTGGCAGGGCCAGAGGCCGAGGAGGTCCTCCCCAGCTCTTTCCACCCGGCCCGAGCCCACTCTTCTCAAAGGAGGATGCGGCCTCCTTTGCCCGGGACCCTGCTAGGCCCGAGGTCCTAAGACGCCCCCCAAGTCCCGCACCGCGTTACCTTCAGCGGCTTAAGTCAGTCCTGGGCTGTGGCTCCGCCCCGTGGGGGCGGGGCTTGGCCCTCGCCCCTCCCCGCAGGCCCCGGAAGAGAGTCGGGGCCAACCGCTGCCCTGCTCGTTCCGCGGCGGGGCGTGGAGGCGCCTCCAGATCCCGCGTGTCCGTACGGCTGTGTTTCTCGGGACCCGAACGGCCCGGCCCTCCCTCCCCTGAGGAGTAAATAAGCCAGGGCTCCTTGGAAACGATTTACAAGCGAAATGCCGGGGCTTGGGCGTCCGTGGGGTGACCTGAATTCCTTCCGCAGCTGATCTAGCCTGAAGAGGCTAACAGTTACCTTTTCAGTTACAGCGGTGGTTAGAAATGGTTTTTAAATGGGAGAGTGTGCTTTCTTACGTCTGCAGTCTGCCAGAGCAGTCTTTAGGCCAGTCCAAGCTTTGGTGCTTTAAGTAGCTAACTCATTCCATAAACGCCTTTTGTCATTACAGAAGGAGCTATGCTGAGCAAGACAACACCCTGGCCTCCAGGAACTTACACTCTAGACAGAGATTAAACAAAAAGATAACTAGGTATGATTGTAAAGAGTGCAAGGGATAAAAAGTTCATCAATGAGAGTATCTGTTCTTGGGGAAGTTATTTTTTCTGAGTCTGTGTCGTCTGTAACGCGGAGCTACTAAGATTTCTGTCACAGTTGTGGGGAATATATGAGATAATGCATGTAAAGTGTTTAGTACCTAATGGCTGGTGCAGAGCTAGTCCTCTGTCAAGGTTAAGGCTATTCCTGGCTAAAAATGAACAGTGTCTCTAGACGTGTTAATCTGCATTATCTCTGATCCAGTTTATCATTCTAGGTTCCCTATGGCTTTCCTGAAAATGGGAGAGGTGGCTCACTTATGTCTCTGAGAACCCCACTAACAGTTGTTGTGTCCTAGGAAATAAAGGAAACAGCTGAGGTTGGAAACAAGAGCTCCTACAGTACAGAGTTATGGTAGCTTAGTGAGAAGAGGTCAGACATACTTGAATTCAAATCCAGGCTCCAGCACTAACCATCTGCCTCTGACATTTGGCAAGTTCATTACCCACTCTGAACACTAGTTTCCTTATCTATAGAATGGGGATAGTAATATCTACTGTGCAGAAAGAGCCGTTAGAGGATTTGATAATACAGGTAAAAGGCCACCTTGGTGAAAGGAATCTTTTAGCTAATTAAAACCATAACCAAAATTTATTGACAAAATGGAATTCTCCTCATTGCTCAAATATCCTATTTCAAACACGTGGAGTCTTTATGAATTCCCATATTAATGGAAAAATCCCTACTGCCTATCTACCAAAGAGGAGTTCAAGAGTCACTCTGCTTTCCTTTATGAAAGAAAATCAAGGCCATGTTGGCTCTGCCATATGTCCATATGCATCTGGATTGAGATTTCTGCTCAGAGCTGCAGAATGCTTTGATGTTCCCTGTATTTTTGGCTAGGTCTATTTCAAGGTGCCATGCTGGAGTGGCACATCAACAAAAAAATTTGGAAGAGATTTGTGGGCAAAATATCAACCAGTTGTCATTATGGGACCTATGCTTTTATTTATTTATTTATTTTCACATAGCATTTATATTGTATCACACTTAAATTACTGATTATTTAAGTAATCTAGAGATGATTTAAAGTATACAGGAGGATGTGGGACCTATGTTTTTAGAGTAGAAATCACATTTGAGAATGCTGAAAGAAATGTTTGAGATCTATATTTTAAAATGGAAATCAAGACCCAGTGATTTAAAATGACTTACCCATATAAATGGCAGAATCTCTTGCTTTGTACAAAGAGAACTAGGAACACATTCCAGTCATTGAGCTCTGTACACTGTATACCAAACCATCTATCTGTCGATGTGTCTATCACCTCTCCCAAAAACCTGCCTCATACTCCAAGGAATGAATGTTTTCCTCCTTTCTCTCTGCTGTGGATGTGAAGAGTGATGTTCACTCAATGAGGTGGGTCTGCAGGAGGGAGCTTCTTGCTGCTAGGCAATGTGGTACTCTGAGGACAGCCACATACTGGAACGGCACACCACTGACCTATTCACTGACTCACCAGCAAGAGAAGCAAGGAATGCTGGTGACACCTTCCTTTTAAGCACTTTACAGTTTAGAAAGAACATTCATATCCATCTCCCTATTTGTCTTCCTTCCCACTTCTGAGAAAGTATCTTGTGTAGGATTTATTCCCAGTTACTGAGGTTCAGAGATGAAAAGTGAACTGTCAGCTGTCCAAAGAGGATTGTAATGAAAGGAAACCCAAACAACAATAGCATCTTTTCCCATTTGCAATTTTTTCTCCAGAAAGCTGTGAACATATTATCCCTTTACTTTTTTCACCTAAAGTCTTAAATGTTGCCTCTTCAGAAAAGCCTTTTCTGCCCACCCAACACTCAGAGCTAACACTCACATTATACTTACACTGTGCTAGACATTGTTTTAAGCCATTTTCATCCATACATTTATTGTTTGTCTCCCCTACCAGACTGTAATATCCATTAGGGCAGGGATCATATCTGTCTTATTCACATCATAGGCACTAAATAACTATATGTTGAATTAATGAAGAAATAAATGCTTGCAGGCATCATTCATTCTGCGACAAACTTTTTTTTTTTTTTTTTTGAGACAGAGTCTCACTGTGTTGCCCAGGCTAGAGTGCCGTGCCGTCATCCTAGCTCACAGCAACCTCAAACTCCTGGGCTCAAGAGATCCTCCTGTCTCAGCCTCCCGAGTAGCTGGGACTACAGGCATGCGCCACCATGCCCGGCTAGTTTTTTCTATATATTTTTAGTTGTCCAATTAATTTCTTTTTATTTTTAGTAGAGACAGGGTCTCGCTCTTGCTCAGGCTGGATTCGAACTCCTGAGCTCAAACAATTCACCCGCCTTGGCCTCCCAGAGAGCTAGGATTACAGGCGTGAGCCACTGTGCCTGGCCTGCGACAAACTTTTTAACATTAATTTTACTTTGAAACAATTTCATACTTAATAGAACAGTTACAAGAATAATGCAAAGAATTTCACCCGGATATCTCACTAAAATTTAGCCAATTGTCCTTAAAATACACTTTAGAGCAAGAGGATTCAGTCCAGGGTCTCTTGAGCAACAATTATTTATTGAGCATCTGCTACTGTTGGATTATATAAGTTTCTTAACTGGTCTCTTAGCTGCAACCGTTGCCCATCTACAGTTCCATACAGTAGCCACAATGATCCTCTTAAAACTAGTTAGATAATTTTAATCCTCTGCTCAAAACCCTCTTAATATATGTCCATTTTATTAAAAGTTAAAAAATCAACATTCTCCTTTTCTCTCTGATCTTCTCTCCTACTTGCTCCAACCACACTAGTCTTCCTGCTGTTTTCCAAGTACTGTTTTTGTTTTTTTTTTTTGAGACAGAGTCTCACTGTGTTGCCCTGGCTAGAGTGCTGTGGCATCAGCCTAGCTCACAGCAACTTCAAACTCCTGGGCTCAAGCAATCCTTCTGCCTCAGCCTCCTGAGTAGCTGCGACTACAGGCATGTGCCACCATGCCCGGCTAATTTTTTCTATATATTTTTAGTTGTCCAGCAAATTTCTTTCTATTTTTAGTAGAGACGGGGTCTCGCTCTTGCTCAGGTTGATCTCAAACTCCTAAGCTCAAACGATCTACCCGCCTCGGCCTCCCAGAGTGCTAGGATTACAAGCGTGAGCCACTGTGCCCGGCCTCCAAGTACTCTCGATATGCTTCCATCTTAGGGCCTTTGTTCCAGCTCTTCCCTATAATTTCCCCCAGGTACCTGCATGGTTAACTTTTCCACTTCTGTTGGTTTTTAAAAATGCATCACTCCTTCTCCCTTATCCTGCTGTGTTTTTTCCCCCTACCACTTATCACTTTCTAATATGCTATAAAGTCATGTATTATATTTATCGTTTTTAGGTTCTGTCTTCCTCTTCTAGAACGTAAGCTACAGATTGAGGATAGACATGTTCGTTTATTTTGTTCACTATCCCAAGCACCTAAACTGTACCTAGCACATAGTTGGTGCTCAATAAATAGCTGTTGAGTGAACGAATGTTGAAGGTATACCAAATGCCAGGTCCTATTCTTGCCGCTGGGGATGCAACAAAAACTCCCTGCCCTCCTGGGACTCTAAATTGGAAGTATGCTTAAGCTAGCACACCTATTTTCCATATTGGCTCCACCACTTTTTCCCTGTGAGATTTGGGGCAAGTTACTTAACGTCTACCAAGTCTCGCTTTCCTATCAGTCGTAATGAAGATTAAACGGAAAAAAATATCATTTGTATACCCTTTAGCATAAAAATCGCTTCAATATTTATTTCCCTTCCTTCCATGCCAGAAGACTGGGAGCCTGACATCCCTGGCACAGGTTTAGGCAAGGTTTTCACAAGGCCTTGGAAAGGTGCAAACAGGTTACTATATCCAAGCTTACCCACTTTTTCACTGAAGAAGTTCTGATGAGACAGTTCTTAAAAGGGTAGCAATAAGAAACCAGGGAATGGCTAGGGTCTCCTACTTCGCGGTTTTGCATCGGAAAAGCCTCGTTGGGTCCCCAAAGGTGAAAGTCGGGAGGAAGGGAAGGGGAGGAAAAGTGGGGGAACTGTCCACAATTGAACACTACAAATCCCAGCATTCTCTGCGGCAAGCAACTACGGGTCCCAGCAGGTTTCGCTGGCTGGACCGAAAGGACCTCTTGGGACCTGCCGCTTGAGTTCAGCCAGAGAGGGCGCGGGGCGCCCGAAGGCAGCGGGAGAATCAGGTCAAGCTTTAACGGCGCTGCGCAGACGCCACTCACGGGCCGGACGTGACGTAGGAGAGTTCCGGCTTCGGCCTCCGCCGCTGCCGCCGCTGCTACAGCCGCTGCCGCCGCCGCCGCCGCAGCTACTGCCGCGGCTTGTAATTCCTAAAATGGCGCCGCTAGACCTGGACAAGTATGTGGAGATAGCGCGGCTGTGCAAGTACCTTCCGGAGAACGACCTTAAGGTGAGCCCCGCGGGGCGGGTGCCCTGCCTGCGGGGCTCGCCCCTTCCGGCTGTGGGGCGCCTGCCGGCCCGCCCTTCCTCTCTCCGCGGGTCCCCTGCCGGGTATCCCGTTCTGTTTCGGTGGAGGGCCCAGCGCGATGCCAGGCGACTCGGTCCGACTTGGCGTCACGCGGAGAGCTGGGGGTGCCCGAGTATCCCGAGTGCTGACCTGGTTCCCTCTGTGGGGATCCCGAGGGATGTCGCGGCTTCTGTCCCAGGGTCGCCCCTCCTAGCTTTCGGGCTGCCCCAGGACTCGGAGCTCTCACAGCTTTGCCTAGAAGGCTCCTCTCGCCCAGCCCCACCCCCGGGTCTCCCGGAGTCGAGCTGAGCCCCAGCGAGCAGTGCTCTCGGGATGGGGTCATCCCACCAGAGGTGACAGGAGCGCGGGTGGCCGGCGTCTGACAGGAGATTCCGCCGGCTCCCTGACCGCGGCCCAGTGTGTTGAGGTCCCTGAGGAATGGAAAGGCGGTGGGCCAGAGCGGTTTCATAGTGATGTGAGAGAACGTCCAGTTGTCTATCTTTACCACTCCTCCAGATTGCTTTTTAGGAGTGTTGGTTTTCTTCCAATTCAGATGAGTATGTTGTTGAGCTAATTTAAGTGGACAGAATAGTCGGTTCTCAATAAATACAAATACTTTACTGTTCTTTAAGTTGTTCTGCCATAACCCCTTCTTAACTCAAGATTTAATTTTCTTAGTTTCCTAGAGGAGCTGAGTTGTTCCTTGTTACCTCCGAGTCCAAGTAAGAGTAAATGTATGTATGGGTAAAAGGAGTGTAAGTCTTTGCCTATACTGATGTTTTGAAAAGTGTTTCTATGCGTTTGCTGAAACTAGTGCTTAGGTTTCTGGCAGTGTTTATCAACTAGTGTTAGGGTCAATTTTATTTGTTCAGTTAACTTTGATTTGCTATGTGGTAAAGTGGGTAAACTTGACATTTGAGTTCTTTTTAAGTTGTGGGTTTAAAATAATTTATCGTTGTCAGTGAAGCCTTTCTTTTAAGAAAGATAATACAGTGGGGTTTTTTTTTTGTTTTTTGTTTTTGTTTGGGTTTTTTTTTTTTTTTTTGGCTATCTCCTTTGGTACAGAAAGTTGAATATTTAACATCAGTCAACAAATGTGCAAAATGTGTAAGGCTGCTGAGAATTTAACTGAATTGTACTTGTTAATTTTATGTGCCATGTCATGGGGGAGTCATTCTTGTGCACTTTCCCATTTTTAATAGAATAATTTAATAAAATAAGTACAAAGCCTTTATTAGTAGTAATGTAGCGTTCATGCTCATCTGAGTCCGTCAACATTAGATTTGTGGCTTCTTTCTGCTATGCACCTTTTTTTAGGAAACGAATACAACTAACAGGCTGGGCGCCATGGCTCTCGCCTGTAATCCTAGCACTCTGGGAGGCTGAGGGGGGCGGATTGTTTGAGCTCAGGAGTTCGAGACCAGCCTGAGCAAGAGCGAGACCCTGTCTCTACCAAAAATAGAAAGAAATTAATTGGACAGCTAAAAATAAATAGAAAAAATTAGCCAGGCATGATGGCGCATGCCTGTAGTCCCAGCTACTCGGGAGGCTGAGGCAGGAGGATCGCTTGAGCCCAGGAGTCAGAGGTTGCTGTGAGCTAGGCTGACACCACGGCACTCACTCTAGCCAGGGCAACAAAGTGAGACTCTGTCTCAAAAAAAAAAAAAATACAACTAACAGTGGGACCCAATTCATGGAAAACTAACCAGACCTTTTTTTAGTAGCATTGTTAGTCTCATATGTGAGGTGGCATATTGTATGTCAATGAATTGGTGTGGAATTTTGTTTTTATTTATCATGTGAAAAGTGTTTTAAGCTATGTGTTTACAATTAATAAAATGTTACTTCTTATGAAAATGTATCTTGATATTTACTTGAAATTGGATGCTGGAATGATTTGAAAGATAGTTGGATTTCTTTAGACCTTTTAGTTGGTAAACATTAGATTTCCTTCCTACTTTAAGGAAATGTAGTTATTAAATGATTTTATTTCCTGTTGAAACACAGTTGGACTGTACTTGGCTTGTGTCTGTTTCTTTCTTTTTTTTCTTCAGAAACTTTGTTTCCCAGGCTGGAGTGCAGTGGCATTATTGTAGCTCACTGCAACCTCAAACTCCTGCGCTCCAGCAATCCTCCAGCCTCAGCCTCCCAAGTAGTTGAGACTGCAGGTGTGCACCACTTTACCTGGCTAATTTGTCTATTTTTTGTAGAGATGGGGTCTTGCTCTGTTGCCCAGGCTGGTTTCAAACTTCTGGCCTCAAGATATCCTCCTGCCTTGGCCTCCAAAAGTGCTAGGATTGTAGGCGTGAGCCACCTTGCCCCGTCTCTGTTTCTTAATAAACTTAATAAAAATCTTTTGGACAACTACTGAGAAAAAAGTAATTCTGAATTTTTCTCTATAAGAAGAGGCTTTTCTTCTGTCTTGGAAATGTTTTTATCAGATTAATTTGCTTGTATTGCTCATCTCTGGTGTATTTAAAGAAGTTTAATTTTGTTTCTGTTTCTTGGCATGAAGTGCAGCCTAAAATAAGACAGGCCAAGAAAGTATGCCAGTAGCACCTTTTCTGAGGCTTTAAAGCCAAAATAAAAGATTCTGTCAGGAAAAAATGAAATCACTGGGGCCACTTAATGTTCATAATGGAAAAAATTTGTTCTGGTAGAAAAGAAGACAGAAATGTACCTGTTTCAAATTGATTAGAAATTAGAAGTGTTAGATCATATAGTAAATGCATAGGATGTTCTAGATCTAATTACAGTTTGCCTGTAGCTGAGTTGGAAATGGTCAGATCACTAGTACTGGATTGGATCTGTTTTGGAGCAATAAGTACTATTGAACTGTTTTGAAGGGGTTAGAATGAACTATGTGAAAGTGAGTGGATCATAGTGTGACTTTCTTATAAAGATCTCATGTGATTCTTATCTACAAGAGAGATTTCAGAGAGGATCATAAAAGGTCCAGATTCCATACCTGGCTAAGTGAAAGAATGAATGATAAAAGACAGGTTTACTGAATGCTTAAACTTCAGAATTTGCAAGGGCGCGGTGAGGTGGGATTGGGGGATATGGAGATTATCCAATCTCTTGGACAGTTCTTAAAGGTAACATGTACCAGAGGCTAGGAACAGCAGGGGGACAAACTGGGCATGGTTAATGGGTGCAAATAGATGAACAATATTAGATAGCACAAAAAAGTGACTATAATCAACAATAAGTTAGGGTATACTTTAAAATAACTAAAAGTATGGAATTAGAATGTTCCTAACACAAACAAATGATAAATGCCTGAGGTGATGGATACTCCAATTACCCTGATTTGATTAACTCACATTGTATGCCTGTATCAAAACATCACATGTATCCTGTAAAGATATACAACTATTATAAGCCCATAATAATTAAAATAAAAAACTTTTAAAAAAGAAATTACACACTGAGCTGGTTTTCAGGGTTTTTTTTGTTTTGATTTCTTTTTTTTGAGACAGAGTCTTACTCTGTTGCCCAAGCTAGAGTGCTGTGGCATCAGCCGAGGTCACAGCAACCGCAAACTCCCAGGCTCAAGCGATCTTCCTGTCTCAGCCTCCCAACTTGCTGGGACTACAGGCACGTGCCACCATACCCAGCTAATTTTTTCTATTTTTAATAGAGATGGGGTCTCACTCTTGCTCAAGCTAGTCTCGAACTCCTGAACTCAAGTGATCCTCCTGCCTTGGCCTCTCAGAGTGCTAGGATTACAGGTGTGAGGCACCGTGCTAGACCTGGTTTTCAGTTTTTTTTTAACTGAGGAGCTAAATATAGTTAATATAGAAGGACTTGGGAAAAGACTTATGTCTATCTCAAAGATGCAACACAAAGAATTGTGTAATTCCATAGTAACCACTTTTATGGATTGATAGTTAATGTGATCCTTTGGGAACTCAATTTTATGTTTTGTCTGAGGCCATCTGGGAGTTTTTCATATAAGGCTGCCTGCTCTGCAGAGTTGTACTTTTTTTTTTCTTTTTGAGATAGGGTCTTGCTCTGTTGCCTGGGCTACAGTGCAGTGGCATCATCATGGCTTACTGCAACCTCAAATACTTGGGCTCAAGTGATCCTCCTACCTTACCTCACCCTTCTGAGTAGCTGGGCCTGCAGGCATGTACCACCATGACCAGCTAATTTTTCCAATTTTTGTAAAGACAGTGTCTCACTATGTTGCTCAGGCTGGGCTCAAACTCCTGACCTCAAGGGATCCTCCTGCCTCAGCTTCCCAGAGTGCTGGGATTACTGCGAAGTTATGCTTTTGTCTTAAATGCCTTCATAAATCTTGAAAGAATTCTTTTTTTTTCTTCCTGAAATATGGTAAACAGCCTTTCTGACCTCCTCCTCCAGTTTCTATCTGATTTTATAGACTCTTACCATATACAATAGTCTTTGTCCTTCCAGAATCGAAACTTGTTAGTTTTTTCACTTATCGTATTACCTGTCTTATTGATCATTCTGTTTACCTGAGTTGTTTGGTTTTTCACTGAATCTTTCTTTAGGTACAGTGAGCACAACCAAACACAACAGTTAAGGACACACCATGGCTTTCTATAGGGCTATAAGAGTGTTTTCTTTTTTTTTCTTTTTTCTTTTTTTCTTTGAGACAGAGTCAGCCCTGTTGCCAGGGCTAGAGTGCGATGGCGTCAGCCTGGCTCACAGCAACCTCAAACTCCTGGGCTCAAGTGATTCTCTGGCTTCAGCCTCCCGAGTAGCTGGGATTATGGGCACGTGCCACCACACCCAGCTAATTTTTTCTATTTTTAGTAGAAATGGGGTCTCGTGCACAGGCTGATTTCAAGCTCCTGAGCTCAAGTGATCCGCCCACCTCGGCCTCCCAGAGTGCTAGGATTACAGGTGTGAGCCACCGTGCCCTGCCTATAAGAGTGTTTTCTGTGTTTTCAAGACCCTTTCTAATAATGTCTGGTATTTTGTTTGTTCATTTGGCCACAAACTCACATTCTCCTTTGTCCTCTGAAAATAGTCTTACAACAGTGCTGTCTAGTAGGAATAAAATGCTCACAAATGTGAGCCTCAGATTTTCTAGTAGCCACATTGTTTAAAGATATAAAAACAGATGAAATTAAGTTTTTTTAAGAGAAGGTCTTGCTCTCTCAGGCTGGAGTACAGTGGCATCATCATAGTTCACTGCAGCCATGAACTCCTGGGTTCAAGCAATTCTCCTGCCTCAGCCTCCCGATTAGCTGGGATTACAGGCGTGCGCCACCATGCCCAGCTTAATTTTAGTAATAGTTTATTTAACTAAATTTTAACATGTGGTCAATACAAAATTATTAATGTAATATGTTTGGTGCTAAGTCTATGAAATGTGTATATTTTACATTTGTACCACATTCCAGTTTGGACCAGCCACATTTCAGGTGCTTGGTAGCCATATGTGCCTTGTAGGTATTGTATGGGACAATGTAAGTTTCTAATGACTCCCCTAGTTCTAGAATTTTAAAGCCGAAAGAGAATCAGAGTTCATCTAGTTCTGTACCCTTCTCACTTTACCGAGGGGGAAACTGAGCTTTGTAGAGTCTGTGATCTGCCTGAGGATGTACAGCTGATCCATGACAGCCAGAATTTGGCTGGAAAGCCCCCCTGTGTAGAGCTCTTTCTGATATAGTTTCTGACTTTTTAGAATGGCTAATCACATGCTTTTCTAGGTATACCTTCCACTATATCACTTTTCTTTTTATTGTACTTTCTTTTTTATTTAAGCCCCCTGCCCCTCCCCTCCCTCACTCCCCTTATTGTACTTTCTGTACTCAGCACATTGGACTTGTCTCTTCTGACAACATGCCCTGTACTTTTCTGCTTTGCTTCTTCTCAGTCTTTTACTTACTTATTTAATACTTATATAGTACAAATATTAAATGACTCTTTTTTTTTTTTTAAGAGTTGAGGTCTCTTGCTCTGTTTCCCAGGATAGACTGTAGTCTATTGCTCACGGTAACCTTGAACTCCTGGGTTTAAGTGATCCTCCTGCTGGAGCCTTTCAAGTAGCTAGGTGGTCGCCTCCATGCCCAGCTAATTTTTCTTATTTTTGTAGGGATGGAGTCTTGCTATATTGCCAAGGCTAAATCCTTTAATACTCTTAATAACACTATGAGTTGGGTACTAATATTTTACCCCATTTTACAGGTAATTGAAGTACAGATAGATTTAGTAACTTCCCAAAGGCATGCAGGTAGTAAGTGAAGAAGCTGGATAGAATTCAAACTTAGGTAGTCTGGCTTTAGGGTTCATGTTTATAACTACCATTTTTGGGCCAGGTGCTGTGTCTCACACCTGTAATTACAGTGTTTTTGAGAGGCTGAGGAGGGAGGATCACTTGAGGCCAGGAGTTCAAGACCAGCCTGGGCAACATAGCGAGACCCCCATCTCTGAAAAGTAATGTAAATAATTACTTGACATGGTGGTGCATACATGTAGTCCTTGCTACTCAGGAGGCTGAAGCAGGAGGATCTCTTGAGCCCAGGAGTTTGAGGCTGCATTGCAGTGAGCTGTGATCATGCCACTGCACTCCAGTCTTTCCAGTCTGGGCAACAGAATGAGACCTGGTCTCAAAAAAAAAAAAAAAAAAAACCCAGCTGCCATTTATATTTCTTCTGTAGAATACCTTCTATACCCTCTATTACCTGCCTTTTGAGCTCTAACTCAGATGTCACTTCCTCTGTGCAGAGTGCCTGGATTGCATAGTCAGAATTGATTAGCAATGATTGGAATTTACATTGCTTCTTATAGTTTTCAGAGCACCTTCATGTCCTTTCCGTCATTTGTACAATCCTTGTCATAGGCAGAACAGATGTCAAAACCAGGACTTGGCAAGGTTTAAGTGATTTTTACCACAGTGACTCAGCAGAGTACATACCTGAATTTTTTTTGTTTTTTTTTTTTTTTGAGAAAGAGTCTCACTCTGTCGCCCCAGCTAGAGTGCAGTAGCTCACTGCAACCTCAAACTCCTGGACTCTAGCAATCCTCCTTACTAAACCTCCTAAGTAGCTGAGACTACAGGTATGCGACACCACGTGCTGCTAATTTTTCTATTTTTTTATAGAGACAGGGTCTTGCTCTTGCCGAGGGTGGTCTCAAACTCCTGACCTCGAGTGGTCCTCCCGCCTCAGCCTCCCAGAGTGCTAGGATTACATGCGTGAGCCACCATGCCCAGCCTCATATCTGAATTTATTTGCTGTTTTTAAATTTCCATTCTTTTCTTTCTACACTGACATTGCTTTGCCCCATAGAACTTTATTGCTCCATTTTACTACTTACAGTGTTCCGTTTTGTGTGATAAGAAATTTGTCTGTCTCCATCATTAGACTCCAAGCTTCTTGAGGGCCTGGTTCATTCCTTGTTTGTTTTTTTATCTTCCACAGTTTTAGAACACTGCCTTTATATGTGATAGACAATCAGTAAAGATTGGTTTAATCAAACTATATGTCACTTTACAACAAATATTTCTTTAAATGGCTCCTTGTGTCAAGTACTATTCCCTGTGGTTGCCAGGGGTAGAATTAGATACTCCTCTCTGCCTTTGAGGTACTCTCAATATAGTAAGGGAGATAAAGAGGTAAACAAGTGCTATAGTAGAGCACTTCCCAGGGTGTTGGCAAACACAGAAGCAGCAGCATCTAATGCTGGAGCCAGAGATGATTTCACAAAGGGGAAACAGTTGGGAGGATGAGCAGGATTCAGGCAGACAAAATGGGAAGGAAAGAACATGCAAGCAGAATAGATACCATGTGTATACTGTAATCTGAAAGAACATGGCTGTTTCAGGGAACTTGAAGTGGTATGGTGTGGCTGGAGGTATTGCTAGGAAGACAGGAAGAGCTAAATTATAGAAGCCTAGGCTGATAAACTTGTATTTTTATCTTTCAGGTGGTACACAAACACTTTGAAATGTTTATATTTTAAAGGAAAATCAAATCATACTGTGACTTTGTAATATTGTTTAAAATGTAGCTAATAACGGGAGGGGCGAGGGCTATGGCAGGGTAGCTCATGCCTGTAATCCCAGGCCAAGGTGGGAAGATCAAGAATCATTTGAGCCAGGAGTTTGAGACCAGCCTGGGTAACATAGCTAGACCTGATCTCTACTTAAAAAAATAATAATAAAAATAAATAAAATGTAGCTAATGATAAAGAAAAGTAGATTCAAATGAAACTATTATAGGGATACACTGTTGTATGTGGTAGGAATATGACAAAATCATGACATGGAGTTTGGAAAACACTGTCATAGAGGAGTGTTCTTGAGGAATTTTTAAGGACAGTGACAGTAGGTTTTAGAAATATTCTGGCAGCATTGTGGACCATGGATGGGAATGGGACAAAAATGTCCTAGAAGCAGTAGGCCAGGAGACACATTGTGAGACTCTGGGTAAGGCAGTGACAAGTGATCATGGTGTTAGAAAGGAAACGAAGAAGGTATAATAGCAGATTAGGTTTAGGTTAGGAGGAAGACAGTAGTTCAGCTTAATCTCTTAGTTTCTGGCAAGGATTACTTAATAAATACTAAAACTAGATTATGGAATGTGGGGAGTTTGGCTTGGGCCATATTGAGTTTGAGATGCTTCCAAGTTAAGACATTGAGATAGAGATGTCTGGAAGACTGTTTGATACCCAGGTCAGTAAGGCAACAAGTATTTATTGATTGCTGAATATGCTCCAAACATTGTTCTAATAATATTAAAGGAGAAAGATCTAGACCAGTGGTTTTGAACTGGTGACAGTTTTGCCCCCCAGGGGATAATTTGGCAATGTCTGGAGACATTTTTGGTTGTCTCAGCTGGGGAGGAGGTTGCTGTGGATATCTAGTAGGTGTAGAAGCTAGAGATGTTGCTAGACATCCTATAATGCTGTGGTCCCCAGTCCTTGGACCGTGGACTGGTAGCAATCCGTGGCCCCTTAGGAACCAGGCCACACAGCAAGATGTGAGGGGTGGGTGAGTGAGTGAAGCTTCATCTGTATTTATAGCTGCTCCCCATTGGTCCCCCGCCAACCCCGGACCGTGGAAAATTGTCTTTCATGATACCAGTTTCTTGTGCCAAAAACGTTGGGGACTGCTGCTATAATGCACAGGACAGCAGCACCCTACAACAAAGAATTACTTCCATTCTCAACTAATTCAGATTAAGATGCTAAAGTATCATTAAGCTAGACTCATCTTCTGGTCTAGCCTGAAGATACAGATGTTATTTTCTAGATTGCAGGGGTGTGAATATCATTGTCATCTCGGTTTCTACTCCTCATTCCCAGTGATTTGTATTATAGTAGAGACTTTTATAAAGACTGTAAAATATAACTTTTCATGGATTTTTATTTCTTAAGCTAAGGGTATTTTATAAATACCAGTATATAAATGTAAATAAAGGAAATATAAGTGTGTGTTAGGTGTAAAGATCAGCTAAACAAAGAATTAGAAAAAATTAAAACCCAGTATATTTGAGGAGCAAGAGGGAACAGGGAGACAGCAGAGAATGGAATGGAACTGTGAACAAGTATCTTGAGAAAAATGTGGAGAAGAGAAATAGGGATTTCCTAAGAATGGGCATCATGAACCCCTTCTTACTCAGGGATTAGGAATTCATTGGGCATGATGGGGAGAAAGGGATGTAGTTTGCCCTGAATTTGGGATAAGATTGAGAATCTTGCCTCAGTGACTGTTTTGGAACAGTAAGAGAAGGCATGCTTCCTGCAAACCAAGCAGCAGAACAAAGCTGTGAAGAGTTTGGGAGGAGAGGTGGCTGTGTCTTGCCCATGGTAGGCTGGGCTCTTTGAGGCCACTCTGTGTGTATTTGGCTGACCTATATAGGGTTTATACTGAAATTTCATAGACTTTTCTTATTTTCGTGTGTGCTTGATAGGGCTTTATAAGCTACTGCTGAACTGAAGAGATGAGAGGCACTGGCTTTGGCTTAGAGACATAGCTCTCTCAATTCTCAGTTGGGATCTGCAGAAAGTAGCACTCACAGGAGGCAGCTATAATTTTACTCTTGTTAGTGTGCCTGGCCACTGGTTGAAGGATGCTGCCTAAATAGTTTACATGTGTTCTCCAGACAGTCAGCTTTTGAGATGGACAGGGTTTCACAGTGATGTTCTTTAGTTTATGGTTGACTGTTATTTTCAGGTCAGCACTTGGGATATGGGCCCTGGTGACTTGCAGTTCAGGAGGGATTATGAGCTAGGAGAGCCAGTTGCATGTGGGTGAAAATTCTGGTACATTGAAATATGGGAACCATGAAGTCTCTCAGGAATCTGTGTTGTAATTAGTTTCAAAATGTTCAATAAATAATTTGATTTGTTCCAAAAAGGATATAGGATGGTTTACAAAGATGCTTTCAGTATAGTAAGATAAATTACAATCTGAGTAAGTAAGAAAAATGAGATAGAATAAAGATAGAAAACCAAGATGGAGCCAGCTATTTTACTATTTTTTTTTTGAGACAGAGTCTCACTGTGTTGCCCAGACTAGAGTGCCGTGGCGTCATCCTGGCTCACAGCAACCTCAAACTCCTGGGCTCAAGCAATCCTACTGCCTCAGCCTCCCGAGTAGCTGGGACTACAGGCATGTGCCACCATGCCCGGCTAATTTTTTCTATATATTTTTAGTTGTCCGATTAATTTCTTTCTATTTTTAGTAGAGATGGGGTCTCACTCTTGCTCAGGCTGGTCTCGAACTCCTGAGCTCAAACAATCCGCCCACCTTGGCCTCCCAAAGTGCTAGGATTACAGGTGTGAGCCACCGCGCCCGGCCTATTTTGCTATTCTTAAAAGTAAGAATAATATATAAAATAAAACCTGTGATGACCAGGTTACTTAGACATTCTAGAAGCCTGCAGAAAGATAGATGCTGATCAGTGTTTCTCACTACAGGTTGATGGCATGATATTAAAGTGTAATTTGGGGAAAAGCAATTGGGAAAGGGAGGGGTAGGGTGAGGACAAGCTCTGTAGAGGACAGTCTGGCATAATTCAGCATGGAATAGACAGTCATTTTTGTTGTTTGAGCAATAATATTTTAATAATTTATCTTTATAGAGTTGTACACAGTGGAGGCCCCAAGTTTATAGGTTGCAAATAATTACATGAAGGTAGACAGATTGAGAGATCAACATTGTAGGTAATAGAGAACTTTCTTTTCTAGAGATGTATTATGGAACGAATGAATGATGAGTTTCTTTGGAGGCTTATATCAGAGGATGTATTAGGGAAAAATATTCAAATTTTATTCATGGTATGGACTCTGACTCTCACTGATGGAAGTTAGGCCTGTTCTTAAAAGATGTGAAATCTTAAAGGGAGTGTGGATGGGACAAATAAGTGGCAATATGCAGGCCCCACGGGGAACAGACTTGGAAACAAACAGAAAACTCTGCCCATTCTTGTACAGATTATAGCAAAGACTTCTACAAATACCTTGGTGGTGGTGGAATTCGCTGAGGAGGTTTGGTGAGTGAACATGAAAAAATATTGCAAATATTAATTGAGCAAGGCATTATACCTAAGGAAGGTGGGTAAGGTCCTGAGATAGGTACTTTGAAGCATCATTATATTGGTTTAATTTTTAAAATTGTACAGTATTAGAAAAAATATTTCCAGAGTATTAATTGCTGCTATGAAATTAACCCAGAAAGAGCAGTGCTTTTTATTCTGGCAAGATGAGGAGAAGGGAGATGGTGATGAAAGACTCTAAAAAATATACAGGCCAACCAGGCTCAGTGCCTCACACCTTATAATTCCAGTGCCTTGGGAAGCCGAGGTGGGAGGATCACTTAAGACGTGGAGTTTGAGGTTGGAGTGAGCTATGATTGCACCACTGCACTCTAGCCTGCACAACAGAGTGAGACCCTGTCTGTAAAAAAATATAATTAATAAATAAATAAATAAATAAATAAATACAGGCTAAACATTCAACTATTCATTTCTTTCTGGTGTATTTGTTTTTTTGGAACTACCCTTAAGCTAGATGGAAGTGAATTCAGTTAAGAAAAAATGCAAATAGCATATTGTAAACTTTGGATGCTAATGATTATAAGAATAATAAATATTTATATATCGTAGATCTAATGGATTATTAATAGAAGTAGAATGCTGTCTACCGTTGATCTTTTGAAATTAACTGGAAGCACAACCATCTATCCACAAGGACTAGATTAAGTGGTTGTGGTTAAGGTGGTTATTATTATTTTTTAATAGGTAATACATATACTTTTTATTATTTTTGTTTTTTTAGAGACAAGGTCTTGCTCTGTTGCCCAGGCTGGAGTGCAGTGACAGAACCATAGCTCACCACAGCCTCAAACTTTGAGCTTCAGAAATCCTCCCACTTCCTAACTAGCCAGGACTGTAGGTGCACACCACCACACCCCGCTGATTTTTAAATTTTTTTTTTAGAGATGGGGTCTTGTGATGTTGCCCAGGCTGGTCTTGAACTCCTGGCCTCAAGGCATCCTCCTATACTCGGCCTCCCAAAGAACTGGGATTACAGGCATAAGCCACTATGCCTCTCCTTTTTTTTTTCTTTTCAAAGAAGCGATTAGTGATTGCCTTTGGCTGTGGGGTGCAGGTATGAGGAAATAGTGATTGCCAATAGGTATATAGAGTTTCTTTTGGGGTGATGAAAATGTTCTAAAATTGATTATGGTGATTGATGGTTGCCAACACTATGAATATAATAAAAACCATTGCATTTTATACATCAAAGGGATGAATATTATGGTATGCGAATTATATCTCAAAAAAGTTGTTGAAAAATTATATTCCTGGTCCCCACTCTTGAAACCAAACCTAAGCAAATCAAAATCTGTTCATGAAAGAAATAATTGATAAGCTGGACTTCATTAAAATTAAAAATTTTGCTCTGTGAAAGACCTCGACTAGAGGATGAGAGGACAATCCCCAGACTGGGAGAAATTATTTGCAAAAGACGTGTTTGATAAAGGACTGTTATCCAAAATATACAAAGAACACTTAAAATTCAACAATAAGAAAATGAACAATCTGATTAAAAAATGGTCAAAAGACACCTCACCAAAGAAGATGTACAGGCTGGGCGCCGTGGCTCACGCCTGTAATCCCAGCACTTTGGGAGGCTGAGGTGGGAGGATCCCTTGAGGCCAGGAGTTCAAGACCAGCCTGGGCAACATAGTGAGACCCTGTCTCTACAAAAAGTAAAAACAAAGGAAAAAATTTAGCAGTCTTCCTGGTGCATGCCTATAGTCCTAGCTGCTTGGGAGGCTGAGGCAGGAAGATTGCTTGAGCCTAGAATTTTGAGGCTTCAGTGAGCTATATTGTGCCACTGCACACACCAACTTGGGTGAGAGAGTGAGACCCTGTCTCGAGACAAGAAAGAAGATACACAGATGACAAGCATATGAAAAGATGCTTTGTATCATATGTCATTATGGAAATGCAAAGTAAAACAAAAATGAGATACCACAACACATGCTTAATAGCATGGCCAAAATCCAGAACACTAACACCACCAAATGTTGATGAAGGTTGTGGAGCAACAAGAACTTTCTGGTGGAAAGGCAAAATGGTGGAAATGCAAAATGATACAGCTACTTTGGAAGACAGTTTGGCAGTTTTTTTACAAAACTAAATATACTCTTACTGTGTGATCCAGCAGTCCTGCTCCTTAGTATTTACCCAAATGAGTTGAAAACTTATTTCTACATAAAAACCTACATTTAGGTATTTATAGCCACTTTATTCATAATTGCCAAAACCTGGATGCTTTGTGACTTTGATATTCCTGAGTCTCAGTCTTCTGTGAATCACGTGAGAGATAAGGCATAGGTGGTTTTTAATGCAAACCAGAATTTTGTAATTGAAGGAAGCTTAGAGACCATCTTTCAATATAAAGTTAAGGCTCAGGGTTCAGTAACATTGTTTCACTCACCAGTATCTGTTCCTGTTACGAATAATGGATGTATTATATGGAAGGACTACAGATTTGTTTGTTAAAGCATAGGGGTTATGGGAAATACAGCACAAGGAGGAGCTAGCCTCTCAAGTATTCAAGGCCAGAAGAACTCCAGGCCAAAAGGAAGATCTTGCCTTTAAGGTGCCATTTGAAGATCAGGAACTTATTCTAGGAATAAGGACAAACCCATCTTATTTTGAAGTTTTCTGTTTTGCTAATATAGGAAATGAACACTTCCGTTCCCTCTCATTTTCTTTTGGAAGCCTTTTTTCTTCCTCTTCCCTTTCCCATTATGGGTTCTCACTCATACTTGCCTCTGTGTAGCTATTGTTATAGCTATCACTGTTAAAATGAGTCTCATATATTAAAGAGATTGTAGCCTTTAGATTCTTTAATATTTAAGATAATTTATTTATGCTTGTTAGTTTATTTTCTCCTTTCTTGGCAGACCTGTCATAAAATCCAATAGGAGACTAGGCATGGTGGCTCACGCCTGTAATCCCAGCACTTTGGGAGGCCAAAGCCAAAGGATCACTTGAGGCTAGGAGTTCAAGATGAGCCTAGGAAACATAGGGAGACCCCATCTCTACAAAAAAATAAAAGAATTAGCCAGGCGTGGTGATACACGCCTGTAGTCCCAGCTACTTGGGAGGCTGAGGTAGAAGGATTGCTTGCGCCCAAGAGTTTGATGTTACAGTGAGCTATGACCTGGCCACCGCACTCTAGCCTGGGCGACAGAGTGAGACCTTGTCTCTAAAGATAAAAAAGAAAAAAAAATCTGGTAGGTCTCTCTGGCAATAGTACGAGCTGTTCTCAGGTGGAAAGAATGTTCCCCTGCAGTTTCTTATGTATAGCAGGAACATATACTTGCTTTTTGAGAATGCTGTATTGAGAATCATTTGCTTTCTATAAAATTTTTTGGTTTGAGTGCTTTCAGAGGACCAATATTTTTTAATGCAAACATTTAGAGTTCTCTTTAAGAAATAGAGTGACTCCTCAATTTTAGATTTGCATTTTGTAATTAGCTCCAGTTAACCTTTTCATTTTGAGATAATTGCGGATTTACATGCACTTGTAATAGATAATACACAGAGATCCTAAATATCTTTTATCCAGTTTCCCCTGTAGTAACATTTTGTAGAACTATAGTACAATATATCACTACTAGGATATTGACAGTATTGATATAATCCACGATCTTGTTCATATTTCTCCAGTTTTACTTGTATTTATTCATGTGTGTGTTTAGTTCTAGGCAGTTTTATTACCCATAGTCTCATGTATCCAACACTATATTCACGATACAGAACAATTCCTTAATCACGAGAATTTCTCTTGTCCTTTTATAGCCACACCTACCTCCTTCCTGCTGTTCTCCGGGACCCCTGGTAACCACTAATCTGTTCTTCATTTCTATAATTTTACCATTTCAACAATGTTATATAAATGAAATCATATAATTTATAATTTTTAGAATAGGTTTTTTTCACCCAGCATAAATACCTTGACATTAATCCAGGTTGTTGTGTAGCAATAATTCATTTCTTTTTATTGCTGAGTAGTATTCTGTGGTACAGTTTGTTTAACTATTCATTCATTGAAGGACTTCTGATTTGTTTCTAGTTTTTGGCTATTGTGAATTAATGTTCTATGAATATTTGTGTGAACATGTTTTTATTGCCAAGAATACAATTGCTTAGTCATACGGTAAGTGCATGGTTTGCAATTTACTTTTAAAATTAGCAGTTAGAAACCTTCTATCATCAAAATCGTTTATTTATTTTCTGAGATGGAGTTTCACTCTGTTGCCCAGGCTAGGGTGCAGTAGTATCAGCCTGGCCCACTGCAACCTCAAACTCCTGGGCTCAAGCGATCCTCCTGCTTCAGCTTCCTGAATAGCTGGGGCTACAGGTGTGGGCCACGACACAGGACTAGTTTTTTCTGTTTTTAGTAGTGGCAGGGTCTCGCTCTTGCTGAGACTGGTCTTGAACTCCTGAGCTCGAGCAGTCTTCTCTCCTCGGCCTCCCACAGTTCTATGATTACAGGTGTGAGCCACCACACCCAACCTAAAATTATTTATTCTTATTTCTTTTTTCTTTTCTTTTCTTTTTTTGGTGAAAAACATTATTTTATAGTTCCTTGTAAAGCCATCTGTCTCCTAGAACCTATTGTCTCTCTCTATAGCCAGGGAGCTTGCATTTTGCAGAAGTCATATCATTGTGTCAATCTTATGCATTGTGAACTCTGTGAAAGCTGACAGAAATCTAACCCTCTAACCCTAGAATCAATCACAGGGTAGTTTCCTTTCCTATCAAAAAGTACGCTTAGACTAGGAGCAGTTTCTCATGCCTATAATCTTAGCACTTTGGGAGACTCAGGTGGGAGGATTGCTTGAGGCCTGAAGTTTGAGACCAGGGTGAGTGAGAGTGAGAAACCATCTCTACCAAAGATAGAAAAATTAGCCGGGCACGATGGCGCAGGCCTCTAGTCCCAGCTACTTGGGAGGCTGAGGTGGGAGGATCGTTTGAGCCCAAGAGTTTGAGGTTACAGTAACCTGTGATGATGCCACTACACTCTACCTTCGGTGACACAGCCAGACTCTGTTTCAAAGAAAAAAACCAATATATTTAAGTACATATATAAAATATATATATTCTTAGTCTTTCTTAGTGTTAGTCTTTGTATTTTTTTGTGTTCGATCCTTAGTTTTAATATTGTAGTAAATGTTTGCATTTTATTTTCTTTTACAGCGGCTATGTGACTATGTTTGTGACCTCCTCTTGGAAGAGTCAAATGTTCAGCCAGTATCAACACCAGTAACAGTGTGTGGAGACATACATGGACAGGTAAAATTTCATCAGCAGATTTTTAGGTTTTGTACTGTCCATGATCCATATGTCTTTCTACTTGTGCTGCAAAATTAAAACAGCGATGACAACAACAACAAAAAAACAGCTGGTGGTAAGCTAGGTTGCCTCAGTCTCTGTGACACTAATGATTCCTGATTTACTGTTTTGGTGAATAAAAGCAATGGTCAAATTATTTATAGAGTTTGTTGAGATTACATTTGTGAAATGAATAGAATGCAGTATTATTGTTCTGGGGAATGGCTGGGATGGGGTAGGAGCACAGAAGATATAAAACACAAACATGGACTGCTGATAGTAATTATGATTAATAGGAGATGTTTTAGTTTTAGGCACTTTTTTCATTCAATTCATTTTTATTCTCTTCATTTCATATATTGTTGAAAATTTATCATTTCTTTAGTGGGAATGAGAGTAGCAAAGGTTCAGAAAAATAAAATTGTTGGTATGTGACTTTACAGCAAATCATTGATAGAATGAGATGGATTTTTGTGTTTTTTTTTTTTGAGACAGAGTCTCGCTTTGTTGCCCGGGCTAGAGTGCCATGGCGTCAGCCTAGCTCACAGCAACCTCAAACTCCTGGGCTCAAGCAATCCTTCTGTCTCAGCCTCCCGAGTAGCTGGGACTACAGGCATGTGCCACCATGCCCAGCTGATTTTTTCTATATGTATATTTTTTTAGTTGTCCAGATGATTTCTTTCTATTTTTTTTAGTAGTGACGGGGTCTCGCTCTTGCTCAGGCTGGTCTCGAACTCCTGACCTTGAGCGATCCAGCTGCCTCGGCCTCCCAGAGTGCTAGGATTACAGGCTTGAGCCACCACGTCTGGCCGGATTTTTTTTTTTTTTTTTTTTTTGAGACAGAGTCTCACTTTCTTGCCCTGGGCGAGTGCCGTGGCGTCAGCCTAGCTCACAGCAACCTCAAACTCCTGGGCTCAAGGGATCCTACTGCCTCAGCCTCCCAAGTAGCTGGGACTACAGGCATGTGCCACCATGCCCGGCTGTCCAATTAATTTCTTTCTATTTTTGGTAGAGATGAGGTCTTGCTCTTGCTCAGGCTGGTCTCGAACTCCCGAGCTCAGAACGATCCGCCCGCCTCGGCCTCCCAGAGAGCTAGGATTACAGGCGTGAGCCACCGCGCCCGGCCTGGTCTTGAAATATTTAAATTTCTAATATAGTTTTGAGTCATGATAAGTTACACACGCCAGCTAATTAACATATCATGTGTGAATAAAAAAAAAGTCCCCACCTTTTCCCCTTCCTGTTAGTTGTTAGAATAATGAATTAATAGTATTGTCTCTGTTCATTTTCGCATATTTGGAAGGATTAAAATTTCTATGGTTTTAAGAAAATGCAGAAGGAAAGAAAAACTGTGAAGCTTCTAAATGATCACAAATATACTGCCTGTTTAAGAGTAAAAATTTTCCTCTAGGTGAATTTAAGTTACATGCTTACTTTTATCATAATAAATCACCATCATTATCTACTTATTCATTAGCATTCAAATTATGACAGGATGAGGTGTCAGCGACTACATAAATATGAATATTCTACGCATAATCAAAATTGCAACATAATGATTAACATCATGCCTGAAGGGAAAAGCAAGACGTTCGGAAAAAAGACCCATGAAAAGATTTGCTTCAGTCAAGTT
>CAUYSK010003012.1:0-15486 GCA_963575035.1 Avahi laniger
CCTGCAATGTGTTCTCTGAACTACCTGGCAGAAAATAATTCAGAGGGTTTGTTAATATGCTGATTCCAAGACCTAAGGCATTGTCTGATACATGGCAGGAATTTAAGAGATGTTTATTGGGAAGAAGGAAGGGAGGGAGACTTTTTGAATTAGAATCACCCTCGGATGTTTTTTCTGCTCACTAATGCTGGAGATCCACTAACTTAAGCTGAAAACTAAAAATTCACCTCTAGTCCCTTCTTTGCCAGTTTCCCAGCAAGAGGGACACCATATGTGATCATGTTGCCACATGTACGCCTCTTTGCTCTAACACTCTCGGTGATGGTAAAATGACAAGAGCACCTATCAGTTGTACTTAACATACATTATTAATAAGGCTTTCAGGTTCACTTGCTGAAGCCAGGATTCCTATTACAGCACTTCATGAAAAATAAATGTGATAATGGCTTCCGCTTTGTGGAGTAATATATTGAAAAACCATCTATATGAAGTTTGTGGAAAGTAGCATCTGGGACCTTTTTTTTTAATGCAATAAAAGATCTCAGGGGTGATTTTGGCATCAAGAAAGCAGCTGCCACCAGCAGGAAAGTCTAGCTGTTTATCTTCTGGACTCTAAATGGAGTTTGATAGAATGTTCACTCTCAAGTTAACTAACATTAATCATCAGGGGAAAGAAAGCCTGGGCAGGGACAGCCATTAGGCCAGAGGAGAAACTTGTTACTGCAGAAACCAAACAGTGACCAGTAATATTTTATTGATTGTAAATAATTTGACTCTTTTTGTCAACTGCCTGCTTAACTTCTTCATCAGATATTTAAAAGACATTTCAAACTTCATATATCCAAAGTAGAATTCTTTATTTATTTTCAATTATTAATTATTTATTTTTTTTTTAGAGACAGGGTCTTGCTCTGTTGTCGATGCTAGAGTGCAAGGGTGCAATAATGGTTCACAGCGACCTCAAAATCCTGGGCTCAAGGGATCCTCCCAACTCAGCCTCCAGGGTAGCTGGGATTACAGGTGTGCACCATCATGTCTGGTTAACTTTTCTTTTCTTTTTTTTTTTGTAGAGACAGAGTCTCACTATGTTGCCCAGGCTGGTCTTGAATTTCTGGCCCAAAGTGATCCTCCTGCCTTGGCCTCCCAATGTGCTAGGGTTATAGGTATGAGCCACTGTGCCCAGCCCAAAATAGAATTATTGATTATACGTTCATTGCTGATGTTCCTGTCTTAGTTTTTCTCTCTTCCTTGTTCACTCTTTTGCTTCTGCTCCCTGAATCATCTCCCTAATAAATTGTTTGCACCCAAGTCCTTGCTTCAGGCTCTGCTTTTGAAGAAACTCAAACTAAAACAGGTGACATAAAAGGAAAAATGATTTCTTAAAATATCACTAGAACACTATTTCAAAGAAATTATGAATATAGTATTCATAATTGTAATTGTAGCATGACTGACATCTACTTTGAAGGATACCTATGATTAAGGATGCATAAGAAACTGGCAATACCATTTAACTCTGGGGAAAGGAATTGGAACTAGAGAAAAAAGTGAAAAGGAAACTTACTTTTCACGGTGTAACTTGAATGCTTTGGCCTGGTTAAAAGATAATTACCTATTTTAAATACAGACAGACATAGTGACTCTAAAATCAAGTACCCAGGCTGAACTATCCTGGGTATTTGAAGAGAATTTGTCTTGTGCCTGCATTTGGGGGAGTAAATTCAATGCCACGTTGTTCCTCTTCTCTGGAATCTCTGCTTGATGTCATAACTGCAGTCGGTTTAAGTTGATTTGTAAAGAGAGCTCAATCATGTAAAGACCTGTTGACCTTGGTGGACAGGGTAACAAATGAGAGTATTTGTCATATGTAAAGCTCCATGGCTCTGACTAGGAAAGAAAAAGCCTACTTCTTGGTTCAGAGGTGATATCTACTGTGGTTTCCACCATGTAGTCTCACTGCTCTCAAGTTTTTAGGTCTTTGGTCTGGGAGGGTGGGGGAATGGAATTACCATAGAATAATTAGATGATTCTCTACTCCAGAATATATGCTGCATCAATGTTTCCCAAAGGTTGGTGGAACACATATTTTGGGAAGTGAATAAGGTGATTTTAGGTGGTCTCTGGTCTGTCCTAAGTATAATCTGCCTTTTCATGGTGATAGTTTTCATCCATTGCCCTTTGGGGGAAAGGGTATGCCAGTTCCGGGCAAGGCTGGCAGGGAGAAACATGCTTGTAGGACTGCCCACAGTGATGGCTCCTTCTGCTGATGGAAGCCTGGGGAGAGAGGGCTGTACCCAACACCTCAGTCACAGTCAGAGAGGTAACTTTCTCTGCCCCGGGACTGATTGTGTAGAGCACTGGGCTAATGGCAGGAAGGAGAAAGTATCATGCTGCCTGCCTCCTCTGGGTCTGCTGCTGCAATGATGCTGCAGTTGGATATATGGAAAATGTTATCTTAGAGGATGAATAATTCTCTATAAATCCTAAAGTTCAAGGTTATCATGTACCACACCACACCTTATTTAAGTAAGTTGAATATTGGTTAAATACATTCCCTAAATTATTTTCAGATACCTCCTCATCTCCTAGCAAGCTATCAGAAAGCTGAGGGCTACTATGCTGAAATTCTCAAGTTTTCTATATTGGTCACCTAACATTGCCTGTGTAACTACCTGGGTTCTAGGCTGTCTACTTATCTCAGAATCATGTTTCTGTTAAACCTTGGCTGACTCTCTCAAGCCCTGGCCTCAAGCCTGCCCCTGGCCATTTTCAACCAAAGTTCTCTCTGTGGTGCTGAAAGAGGGGCAGCAACAGAATGGAAATTATTAGGCAGGGCAGTAAAAGCCAGATATTAAGAGATGACTAGCCATCAGGCATAAAGAACAGATGAGGAAGTTAAAAGTTACCAAAGAGATCTGTTCATCAAGACAAAGCAGAGAGTGCTGAATTAGACAACAGAGTTTAGATTCAGAGAGAACTCAGTTGGCTCAAATGTAAAACCAAAATGACAACATTAAATTTTAAAGGAATAAAAGTGTTTTTGCTTTTGGTATCATCATGCAATAAACACTAATGGAAGACACTTGGCTTGGGGGCGTTTTTATGTGAAAAATATCTTGAGGTTTATTTAGATTAGCACAACCGGAACGTAAGCCTACACTATTAATTGTAGGCTAAGGAGAATGAGATTTAATAGTCCCCTTGAATTCTATCCATCAGACCACATCTGGGATATTTGGGTCCCTGTCTGACTATAATGACTGAGATGGAATATTAGCAGAAGGTATACAGATCCCCTTTCCTGGGCACTCGCTCCCCACATGCTGTGAGTGTTGGCTGTTAACTCTTGAGAACTGCCCTTGCCCAAACGGGAACCACTTACTCAGGATGGTCCCCCCAACTCCCCCCACCTCCAGAGCCAATGACAGAGTGACAGAGAATAAAAAAGACTGAACTCCTTGCCTCAAAGTGGGACTAATTCTGTGGTGCCCCTCCTGTTCCAGAGCTCCCTACTGAGACTACATCCTTGCTTAGCTCTACCCTCTTCTCTACTCTGCTTCCCTTTCTTCTCTTACTCCCTGAAGGTTTCGCCTGAGGCCACTCCCCAGGAAATCACTTGCACCGGAATCCCTGTCTCAGACTCTGGATAAAGAGGAAGTCATATCATTTAAGGAAAGATCAAGGAGCTAAAATGTTTAGTCTAGGAAAAAAAATTGGGGAAAATATGATAAGCAGCTGCCTTCAAATATGAAAAAATCAGAAAGTAGAAAAAGAAGGACATATTGGATAACAATTAAATCTAGGTAGAATTTGGCTCAGTATCAGAAAGAACTTTCTTTCTTTTTTTTTTTTTTCTTTTGAGACAGAGTCTCACTCTGTTGCCCTGACTAGAGTGCAGTGGGTGTCATCATAGCTCACAGCAACCTCAAACTCCTGGGCTTAAGCCATCCTCCTGCCTCAGCCTCCTGAGTAGCTGAGACTACAGGCGTGCGCCACCACGCCTGGCTGATTTTTTCTATTTTTAGTAGAGACGCGGTCTCGCTCTTGCTCAGGCTGGTCTCCAACTCCCTGACCTCAAATGCTACTCCCACCTTGGCCTCCCAGGGTGCTAGGATTACAGGTGTGAGCCACCATGCCCGGCCAGAACTTTCTAATAATCAAAGTTTTAGATCATAGATACAGACTGCCTTGCAAAGCAATTGGCAACCTGCCATTGGAAGTATTTACCCGGAATCCAGAAGGAGCACCTACATTGTCTGGTTATTCACCGGAACATCTTTCTGTAGACCAAAGGCGATATTCTCATTGTTATTACTCCAAATGGCCACAAGATGACAGCAGCAGAGAATTCCTTAATCGCCGATTAAACAGAAAATTCTAGTTGTTTCCATAAATTTGATTCAGATCGCTAGCCATTATAACAAATGTGTGCCTACCATTATAAGCCTTTATAGATTTATAACATGAAAACTTAGAAAGAAAAAACATTTCCCCCAAATTGTATAGTTTACTATTCGAAAAAATGGAATCTCAGAGGTAAAAAGAGGTAAACTCTGATCAGTGAGGTTTACCCTGAGTTAGAGAAAATTTATTTCTTACCTTCTGATCATCGTGCTACTTCCATCTGGTTCACAGGTCCAACCATTGTGTGCCTTCCAAGAGAGGGAGTCTGTGTTTGAAATAGCCTCAATAATGAGGCTGTGTGTTAGGCCTCAGCCAATGCTGGCTTATAGTTTTCACAGAAAAAATTATCCACACTGCTAGGTCTCTTCCTCCACTAACCTCAAAATCTACAGAAAGATGTCCCAGCACTGGGAGCCTGACTGACAACTCTACTGGGGAACCCAAGTATACCTGTGATTCTATGAAGCAGATTAATATCAGAGTTATATTTACAACCCTGAGGCCAGTTCATCCTACCAGACCTCCAACCCTATCATGCCTGGTCCCCATCTGTGAGAGCCAGCCTCCAAGGTGACTCCCAGTGATCCTTTCCTCCTGGTACCTATGCTCTTGTATTGTCCCTATCCAATCTGAATCCTAGCTAGTCTGTGTGACTGATAGGATATATGGAAGTGATGATGTATGTCTTCTGAGGTTAGGCCATAAAAGGCACTTGTGGCTTCTGCTATGCTTTCTCTTGGATTATTCGATCTGGAGAAAACCACCTGCCACATTGTGAAGACACTCAAGCAGCCCTATGGAGAGATCCATATGGCGAAGAACTGAGGACTCCTGCCAACCGCCAGTAGCGACTTGCCAGCCACATGAGTGAGCCATCTTGGAAACAGGTCTTCTAGCCCCGTTCAAGCCTTCAGATGACCGCAGGCCCAGGCAACATCTTAACTGCAGCCTCAGTTATGCTACTCCCGAATTCCTGACTCACAGAAGCTATGAGATAATGTTTATTGTTGTTTTAGCTATTAAGTTTTGGAGTAATTTGTTTTGCAGCAATAGGTAACTAATGCAACACCCAAAATGCTAGCTTCCCTGGCCATATATATTCTCTCCTTACTTTCCTCTCTGTGCTGTGCCTACTGTCCTTACCACTCTGGTTAAGTAACAGTAGGCTGTTTACTTTGAAACACAACAGGCCTTTCCCAGGCCTCACATTACTGAATCTCCCTGCTTTATTTAACAATGGGACTCTTCTTGAGAATTCCTACTCCCTGGCTTCCTTGACACTGTACTGACCTGGTTCTCCTCATTTCCTCATTCAGGTCTTCCTGCTTCTTTCTCCTTCGAAGAGGCTGCTTTTCCACATGCCACATGAAATGTTGGTGTTGCTTCAGATTCTGTCTTTGTTCCCTTCTTTTGACCCTGAACCAAAGTTGTCTGGCTGCTCCCCTGGCTCCAATGACCATCACTCTGCAGATGACCACCACATGCATCTCTCCAGCCCATATCGTACTCCTAAGCTTTATACCTTTAAATCCACCTGCCACAGGCAATCTTATGCTGGAATCTGCTCACACTGGCTTGCAAGAGCCAATTGTGCACATCTCTCTCCAATTCTATATTTAGCAATGCCACATTGGTAGTTTGAAATTGGCTGAGATGGGAATATTTGCACCATGGAATTCAATAAATGCTACAAATCAGGGCCTTCCCTTCAAGAGCCAGTTGATAAACTTTTATCAGCACAGCACTGCTCTACCAGATGCTTCTGCCTTCTATGTCCCAAACTGAACTTTACTTTTTCATTCATTTTTCAAAAATATTTGTTACAGGTCTTTGTTGTTGTTGTTGTTGTTGATTTGAGACAGGGTCTTATTCTGCTGCCTGGGCTAGAGTGCAGTGGTGTCATCATAGCTCACTGCAACCTCAAACTCCTGGGCTCAGGTGATCTTCCTGCCTCAGCCTCCCACGTAGCTGGGACTGCAGGCACACACCACCAAACCTGGCTCATTTTTCTATTTTTAGTAGAGACAGGATCTTGCTCTTGCTCAGGCTGGTCTTGAATTCCTGGCCTCAAGCAACCATCCAGCCTCAGCCTCCCAGAGTGCTAGGATTACAGGCGTGAGCCAACACGCCCAGCCTACAGTTTTTCAAGATATGTGTGAAGGAGAAATATTCTCTGCCTTCAATAAACTTACGCTCTGTTGAAGGAGGCAGAAAGGTAAAAATAGACAATCTCAATAGCATGGTAAATGCTACAACAAGAACAAGCACAAGATGCCCAGTGAGCACGAAGCAGGGAAAAACCCGAAAGGAACTGTTTCATCTCAGCCAAGACATGAAGGATTAATAGGAAGTCTCCATGCAAAGGAAGAACTGTGGAAAGGTTCATTGTTAGGAGAGAGCACCCCATGTTTGAGGAGCTGCAAAAGCTTCAGATAGGGATGGGCTCATCATGACACCAGGGAAGTCAGCTTATGAAAGGCTTCATAATTCCTGATAATTGCCTTGGACTTTTTCTGAAGGCAACAGGAAGTCCTTAAGAGTGTTAAGCCTAATGGTATGACTTGATATGCTTTTTTTGAACATTCACTGCAGTTTCAGTCTTGGAAGGAGACTAAATAGATCCACTCTCTCCTTTGAGAGGCTGTCTTCACTTGGCTTCCAGGAAAAGGGACTCTGGTTTTTCTTTGACCTCTCTGTCCATTCCTTTGCTCCTGTCTTGTCTTCTCCCTGACTTGTTTACGTTGGTGGGCCCAGGCGTTTCTGCCCTTGCTCCCTACAATCTATTCCCAATACAACAGCCATAGCTATTCTTTTAAAACCTGAGTCAGCTAATGTCACTTATCTGCTCAGGACCCTCCACTGTCTTGCTATTTCACTCAGAGTAAAAGCCACTGCTCTTATTGTGGTCTACAGGACCCTACACGATCTGCTTCCTTCGACTCTCCACTCCCTAGCTCACTCTGCTGCAGCCACCCTGTCTTGCTTGCTGTCTCCTGCACACACGAGGGATGCTTCTGCCACAGGGCCTTTGCACTGACTCTTTTGTCTGCCTGGAATCTTCTTTGCCCAGATATCCCATGGTTTAGTCCCTAACCTTCTTCAAATTTTTGCTCAAATGTCCTCTCAGTGAGACTTTCCCTGACTTGCCCCATTTAAAATTGTAACATTTGGACAGATGTGTTGGCTCGCACCTGTAATCCTAGCACTCTGGGAGGCTGAGATAGGAGGATCCCTTAAGCTCAGGAGTTCGAGACCAGCCTGAGCAAGAGCGAGACCCCATCTCCACTAAAAACAGAAAAATTAGGCGAGTGTCGTGGAGTGCACCTGTAGTCCCCATTATTCAGGAGGCTGAGGCAGGAGAATTGCTTAAGCCCAGGAGTTTGAGGTTGCTGTGAGCTAGGCTGATGCCATGCAATTTAGCCCAGGCAACAGAGTAAGACTCTGTTTCAAAAAATAAAATGAAATGAAATAAAATTGTAACATTTCCTCCCATCCAGATCTATTTCCCACTCCATTTTTTTCTTTTTTTGTAGCCTTTGTAAACTTTTAACACCTTATATAGTTTATTTATTTCTTATGTTTATTTTTTATTGACTCTCTCCCCCACTAGAATGTAAATTCCACAGAGATGGGGATCTTTGTGTCTTATTCACTGATACAATCCAAACATTTCTTAGGATAATTCCAGACATATCCTGAGGTTTTCCCCACGGTTCTCCTCTACCTGGAGGAGACTGTTTCCCAGTCCCTGAGCCCAGAAGATCCCTCAGAGCCCATACAACCTGGAAATGACAAGACTGCCCAGAACATAGCTGAATATGAAGGAGAGCACCCTGGATTTGAGGCAGATGAGATGGATGTGGAGTTGACTAAACATTTGCCAGCTCTGTGATCTTGGCAAGTCACCTCACCTCCCTGAGACTCAGTTTCCTTGCCTGTACAATGAGGTTAATATTGGTTTCTCCTGCCTTGCAGGAGTGTGACGAAAGTGTGGCCTTTTAAGTTTAAATCCTTATGCTTCAATGATCCAAAGAAAAGACCACTTGTTAGCTTATGGTGACACAAAGGCTATGTCCGTGTTTACCAACTGGCCTTTGTGATAAAATATCAGATCTGGGGAGGACATGTTTGTGTTTAACATTCAGAGATCCTGGGACCATCTGGCTGAGGTGGGGAAGAAGTGAAAGTAGGGTCTTCCAGACAGAGCGGGCCATATTCACAAAGGTGGAGGAGGGATGGCATGCCATGGTCAGGGGATACTGATATGGGAAACCCAAGCTTTGAGAAGATCAACCACTTCCCAGAATTCCTAATAGACCCTCCGTGGGCTCCAGGACTACTAACTCCAAGGTCTGCACTTTCTCTATCACTCTGTCTTCCTGAAGAGTGATAAATGAAATTATTTTCATAATACAGTTACATTTTCAGGTCCAGTTTCTTAGGCTCACTGCCCAGCACTTCATGGACCATCACATTCTCATTCAAGCAGCATGGGCTGCAACTGCATTCAGTTTCCAAGGATCTTATCAGAACAGGAGGTAATCCCAGGTTATTGTCCCAACTCTGCCAATCACTTGGGTCCTTTGGGTCTACTCCATAGCTCTGTGTCTTCGACCAGAGCTTTTAACATAATGGTAGAAGTTTAAGTCTGTTGGATTTTTGATTTTATATCTTATTGGCTTTGTCTCAGGTTTATTAGTCTGTAATTTCAGGCTGGGCCCGAGGGGTATTTCTGAAATATAATTGTGTGTTTTGTGTGTGTGTGGGTGTACATGCAGGGAGAGTCTGTGGCTTTGAATCTGAAGTTTAACTGGAAATAATTATACTAACGAATAATTAACAATTTAGATTAATAGAAGAAAATTTTATTGATGAAAATGATAACAATAGCCATAATTTATTGAGTGCTTATTATTTGCCAGCCACTATACTAAATCGAGGTGGGGACCATTTAAGGATAAAGAAATCGATCATACAAAATCAGTGATGGGGCCAGGATTGAAATGCAGGCAGAGAAACTCAAGAGTCCATTCTATCCTTTGCAATCACTGCATCCTCTTATGCACCTCTCCTCCAGGGCTCTTGTTTTTCTTTAGTAATGGTTCCCAACTCTTTGCTGCCTTTACACACTAGACAGATGCTATTTAGCCAGCACAAACTACTTCCTTGTCCCATCCCCGCTTTTTAAATTGTCCTACCCAATTCTCTGTTGGCTAGCTCTAACTCCATCTGCAGCTCTCACTGACTATGGCCTGGCTGTGTATCCAGGAACATCATGAGAACCTCTGCTCTAGGAGACAGTGCATACCCTCTAGGCAGGTAGAAAAGGACTTTTCCACTCTGGTCCCACTCCGCTTCTCCCGCCTGATTTCTCACACTTCCTCCCTGGATGTCTCCCCTTGAGCCAGGCCAAGCAGAGCTCTGGAGAGGCCTCGCTGATGATGTGTTCCTTACCTGGAATAAGCTTTGCATCCTTGCCAGCCATTCACGTAAGTTCACATCCTGCATTTTCCAGGAACTCTTTTTTATCAAGCAGTATTCTCAGGTTGCCAACAACAAAAGCTGACCTTTAAAAGACCTTGTTGGAATGGTATGGGAAAACTCACGGAATTTACAGAATCTAAACCGACAGGCCTCAGGAAGAAGAGCAATTAGGGTATCTGAGGAATCCAAGTAGCAGGAGTTCATGGGAGGTCCCTTCAGGGAGATTCCATCCCAGGTAGATTTTCCACCCTTACGTTCCTGTACTCGAATTTAAATCCCTAGAAGAGAGAGTATGAACGGGCCAGTTTAGGTCACTGGGCCACGTATATCCATTGGCTACAGCCCTTTAACTGATAGTCCCACCAAGACTGCATACATCTGGTTGGGGGCAGTTTCTCAAGGGATAATCAGGTGCTGCAAACAGAAGAAAGGAGAAGGGATACTGAGCAGGCCAGACACGAGGGCCACAGGCTTCTCTCCCTTCTCTCAAGCCTTAGACCTGCATTGCTGTTTTCCCTATTGATAGCCTCTCACCTACCTCCCTTGTCTGGGGTTGTTATTTAAAATTTGTGTGGAAAAATCTCTGTCATAGCTATCATTGTGCTTGTTTCAGAGCACATATATTACCTTCCCTCAAAGTCAGTAAACTATTCGGAGCTAAGAACTGAGGCTCCTAATTCCTTAGATTTGCTCAGAGCTCCACTATGGGCCAGGTAATAGATCTTAGTGACTGGCCGAGTGACCAGCTGCATATTGAGTGGAGGAAGAGGACACCAAGAGGGTGAAGGGCTCTAGGTAAGTGGGAAACTTTCCCGGAGAACCTCTTAGCTCCAGAATACACCTATTCACAAATGAGAACAACTAGCTCAAGAGATTCTAGGAGAATTTAATCAAAAAATCATAGCTAAAGGCTGGCGCCACCAGGTCAGACTCTTCTAGACTTCCATCATGGTCATATGTGCTTCTGAAGACTGTCCCTATCACTGAATTTCCTTTTATGCTTTTTTCCCCCTCTTAGTTGCTTTTTAAGAGCCGTTATGGAAAACACTGACATTCCCTCTGCTGACCACTTTGGGAAAGAAGCTGGTTAGAGGTTCAGGACACGTGCCATGTTGAACCAACTCTGTCCTTAACTGCTTAGCTGGTCATTCCTTCAACAAATAGGTACTGAGAACCTACTATGTGCCAGGCACTGTTTAAGGCACTGCTGGGGATAGTGTGCTGAACCAAAGAGACCAAGTCCCTGCCCTGCTGGAGCTTCCATTTTAGTGGGGGATCAGATAGGAAGCAGATTATGAGGCAGGGAGCGGGGTGCCCAACCATCTGAGTCTCCATTTCCACTCTCTTTCTTGGAGGTAGGAGGGCTTCATCAGCTCTCATGGCTTTCTCAGAGCTATCATTCTAGAGTTATATGAATGAAGGGAAAACAATTTTCCATATCTCATTCAAGGCAAAGGGTATTCACGGTACTGCAGGAGGTAAAGCATGGTGCTTGTTTGGAAAAATTCAGAATCTGGAAGGATGGGAAGAGGGAGGGAGGGAGAGAGAGAAAGAGAGAGAGAGAGACTGACTATATAATTAAAGGTCCACATGAGTTTGTTCATCGCTGTATCCCTAGCCCTAGAATGATGCCTGACATGTAATGTACACTTATTAAATATCTGTTCAGTGAATGAATTGGGTGGGAAAGGGGAAGGAGACTTAATGGGTGCTTGGAGGGAAGAATTTCCTCACCATGACTCTACGCCTCACACGTGCCTCTTTCCCTTGCTCCTGTCTTGGGAATACTGCTCCTTCTGTAACTCCTCCATCGCCTCAGGCATTTGGACCCAAGCAGGGTCCAGGCCCCAAGAGTCCAGAACTGAAGTGTGGAATCTGCTTCTTCTCGCTCTCCATGGTGCTAAGAGGCCCCGGCTCATTGTTGACTATAACTCTGGGGTTTCCCCTCTTCTGAGGGAAACTTTCCTTCTCTTAACCTCCCTGTTTCTTCCAAAGAGAGGAGAATGTTTGCTTCTAGGCACCTAACATAATCTTCCTTAATGAGTTTAAGCCTTGGGTCACCGATTCCAGTTCACACAGAAAGAGGCCAGGCAGGTAATGTTAATTGTGACAGACAATAAGGAGTGTTGGGGACTGTGGTGAACTAGAGAGTTGAGCCCTATGTGACCCAAATCATGCTTTAAAAACGAACCATGTAGGCCAAACAAACCTCATCTGCGGATACTTGGAGACCCATGAACTATCAGTTTATGACATCTGTCATTAGCAACAAGCCGGAAAGACTGGTCACTTTCTCACTCATCATCCTGTAGCATGTCTTCCCTGAGACCACATGGCTGCTTGAATGGAGGGAAGGAAGACACGGACATGCTCACTCAAAAAGAGAATGTTGGTTAATATCTGTAACAGTATCCTACCATAATCCACATTTGGCTTGGGTAGAAACTTGTCATGAGCCAAACTACATAAAATTGCTGTAGAGGCAAATTACTGACTGAAACAAAAGCTGCCTTTGACTACTGAGAAGGGAGAGTCTGGGTCAGAAGGATCAATTTTCTGATGAATCAGTGAACAATTCTGAGTGGAACTAATCAGGCTCGTGTTGTGTCACCCTTTCTTTATAACCCGTAGTTCAGTGGTTTGAGATCTGACTCCTCCTCTGACTTCCCCCCACTGCCTCCTCCCACTTTCCTAACATGTTTGCAGATATACTGCATGTGTGTGTACACATGTAGAGAGAAATATGAGAGTGAAGAAAAGCACATTTTAAGGACAAGATGGCTCAGAGAGATGCTAAAGCCTTCCTGGACAGGACTGGAAACGAAGAAAGATGTGAGAGGATGATGGCCCATGGAAGGAATTTAGCTCTCCCAGCCTCCAGGGAATCACAGGGTCTCAGGGAACCACAGCCACGGTAACAAATTAGCTCCCAGCAAGGCAAATTCATGGAGGATTAAAGATAGGAAATGTTTCCAGCAACACTTCTAGTTACTGATGCCAATGGAATAGGAAAGGCAATCAATTAATTTTTCCCTCAGGATTCCAACTGATGTTATCCCATAAAGCACTGGGTCATATTTCCAAAGCCATGTTAGGTCAGATCTGGATTATCCATCGCATTAGTTAAGGTTCTATTGGTTTCAGAGAAGAGAAATGGGCTTTGGCTGACTTAAAAAGAGGGATTATTGGGAAGCTTCTGGAAGCATTGATGAAGTTAAAAGGAAAACCTAATAACCAGAGCTCAGCCAGGGAAGAAACTGAGCACCAGGAGTTTATGGTTGTGTTGCCATTGCTGTGATTCTGTTTCAGTATGCCTTGGCTCTCTGGCTCTTTGGGATAAGAACATCTTATGAGCCTCATGACTTAGCTCGGTTTTCTTAGAAGCAGAGGGATTCTGGTGGGATTTACTAGGGAAGTGCTCTCAGGAGAAACCTATAAAGGAGTGAGGGAAGCAGGATGGGGCAGAAGACAGAGCTAAGTGAGCCTAGGCTCAGCCTGATCCCATGGTGGGATACGTAGAGTGAATGGCATTACAGTTATCCCACTTTGCTGCAATGGTGCACCCCCATATCCATCAGTCATTGGCTGTAGGATGCCTGCAGGGGGAGGGCAAGGTTTCTCAAGCATTTGTGGGCAAGGCAATTCAATAGAAGGAGGCAGCTGTGAACTGTTAGCAGTCAGCATTACAGCAGCTGGGAAATGGTGTACTGTCCAGCCAAGGAGCTCCAGCTAGAGCCCAACTGCATCCACTACAAGTGGGCTGGGATAAGGAGTCCACCCAACAGCAATCCGCCATTGAGAGAGAGAGGCAAAACCTTGAGGTCTGGACGTGGCAGCAGGGACTATTTCTGGAGGAAAGTAAACAAAAGCGTGACAGGCAGCTGTGTCAAATGGTGTCCAGAGTACCCACTTAAATCGCTTCTACTGAAAACACCCTTCTGGCCATTGTGTGCAGCTGGCCAGGTGTTTCTTCCTCAGTGAGAAGAATGATTACTTCCCAGACACTTAACACAATCTTCCTTAATGGGTTTATGCCTGGGATCACAAATTCAAATACAAACAAAGAGAGGCCAGCCAGGTTATGTTGCTTGTGATAGACTATAGGGAGTGAGGATAGCTCTTCAGTTTACCACAGTCCTTGACACTCCCTATTGTCAATCGCAGTTTTAAAAACTAAGATTTTAGAGACAGGGTCTCACTCTGTCATCCAGGCTGGAATGCAGTGACATCATCATAGCTCACTGCAGCCTCGAACTCCTGGGTTCAAGCGATCCTCCTGCCTCAGCCTCCTGAGTAGCAAGGACTACAGGCATGCGCCACCACGCCCAGCTAATTTTTTCTATGTATTTTTAGTTGTCCAATTAATTTCTTTCTAATTTTAGTAGAGACGGGGGTCTCGCTCTTGCTCAGGCTGGTCTTGAACTCCTGAGGTCAAACAATCTGCCCGCCTCGGCCTCCCAGAGTGCTAGGATTACAGGCGTGAGCCACCGCGTCCAGCCTATTCTTTAACTTAAAAAAAAATCCTAAGGGTAAGAATTTTATTCACTGTGGCCAATGAGTAATTTTATGGCAGATGGGTCTAATTGTGCGCCTCCTTTTACACTAATACATAATGGAAGTACCTCTAACTGAAGCTCAGTGAAATGACTGAATTCGTATTCACCTATCTGGTGCTGAAGTTGGGATTACAGCCTCCTGTTTCCTGACAAACTCCCTGTGAGCACATCTGTTGGTTTTCATCTACTTAGCATCCCTTACCCCTTCTTATTTCTTCTTTTTTCCTTCTCTATTTCAACCATGGGATTCCAGTGAGGCTGCAAATCACATTACTCCATCCCCTTGACTACAGGGCCATAAACTGGGCCCATCAATTTGTTTCTCCTCAAAATCTGAAACTCAGACAGAAAGCTCCTGAAGTTTCATAGGGTTCAGGGTTTCCTGCTGCTAAGGACCTGGAGTTTCCTGTCCTTCTAAAGGTTATGATCTCTAGCTCTTTCCTCAATTCTGGAACTACCCAAGAACCTTCTTTCCAATAAACTCCCTTTTCCCCTTAACCAGAGTTGGTTTCTATTGTATGATTTGTTTGTTTGTTTTCAGAGATAGGGTCTCACTATGTTGTCCAAGCTGGAGTGCAGTGACTATTCACAGACATGATCATGACACATTACAGCCTCAAACTCCTGGGCTCAAGTGATCCTTCTGCCTCAGCCTCCCAAGTAACTGGGGCTATAGGTCTGCACCACTGGGCCACATTCCTCTGTCATATGTTAATCAGAGAACTAATACACTCCCAATTTTCTTTTTTATGCCACCATCATTGAACAAAATGGGAAATTTTTTAAGGATTTAATTGCATTCTGTTTATATTTTATTTATTACATTTTGTAAATATGGTTTTTTTTTTTTTTTTGAGACAAAGTCTCATTGTGTTGCCCAGGCTAGAGTGCCGTGGCTTCAGCCTAGCTCACAGCAACCTCAAACTCCTGGGCTCAAGTGATCCTCCTGCCTCAGCCTCCCGAGTAGCTGGGACTACAGGCATGCGCCACCATGCCCAGCTAATTTTTTCTATATATTTTTAGTTGTCCAATTAATTTCTTT
>CAUYSK010003013.1:0-33694 GCA_963575035.1 Avahi laniger
GGCACATGCCTGTAGTCCCAGCTACTTGGGAGGCTGAGGCAGTAGGATCGCTTGAGCCCAGGAGTTTGAGGTTGCTGTGAGCTAGGCTGACGCCATGGCACTCGCCCCAGGCAAGAAAGTGAGACTCTGTCTCAAAAAAAATAAAAAAAATAAAAATAAAAAAAATAAAATAGTTAAGCCAGAGTCCACTACTTTGAACTGCTACTCAGAGGTCACTTCCCAGAATGAACTCCCTTGGAAAGGAATGTCTTTGACATACGGGGAAGTGTAGAGATTTGCATTTTTGTTATTTCACTCACTGCAGAGAGCAAATATAGAATTCTTTTCAGGGAACTTGTTAAGGTCAAAGAATCAGGTCCTTCAAGTGGGAGTCCTAATATATTACGGGGACACTGAATTGCCACCTAGTCCTCAGATTCTTGTTAGAAAGTGTGACCCATTGTTAGCTTCTCTTGGGTTCAAGGGATCGAGACCCATTTGGTGGTTGGCAGTTATGGTAAGAAGAAGCCAGAGAGTAAGAGCATGGAAGGGACCCATCTCAGCAGCCACCCAGCCACGCCTCATGGAGAACTGGAGGGGCCTTCACAGCTGTTCAGACTCTCAGGTCCCAGTGGCCCCTCTGGCCCTGGTCATCTCATTGCCCTCTGAGGCCACCTTCTCGCTGCTCCCAATGCTACTCTCTCGCTGAGCACATGGCCAGCTTCTCTGTCAGTGTCTCCATCAGCTGCTCTTGTTTGTCTCTCTCCTTGAGACGCATGCACAGGAGAGAGCCTCTGCCTGGGATATCTTGTTATCTTCCAGCATATAGGGTTCCTGTAACGGACATGAAGTCTCAGTCATGGAAGCGCTAGACACAGAACGTTCCCAAAAGGACATTAAAAAATAGGAACTGGTTATTTCATGAAATGATGACTTTATTGCCTTTACTCTTGGCTTTACTTTGTAAATTAGCAAGGGGGTCTTGAATTTAATGGCTGCCTCTCCCAGGACACTAACTTAGGCTCTTGGGTTTGAGACTTCTCTCGCTTTGGCACAGATGGAAGATTTGCAATAAAAGAGATGAATTTTCTGCTGTTATTACTCTGCACACTGGTTCATACACTAAGTTTAAAATCTATATTTCCAGTCTGATAACTTGTTGCTTGCAGGTTAAACTTCAGGTTAGTGACAGCTAGTTTATTTTTCAGGTAGAAGTGCAACAATTTATGACAAATGCATCAAATGACATGCGGATCCCCTGGCATGGAAGGTGGTGGACTGACTCAGAGAGTTTCTGCAAGGAGCTTCTCACTCGAACATCCTCTGGATGGTGGGAATAGAGCCTAAGTGACCGTCATTTATTATGTCACCTTTACTCATTTAATACATAAAATGTCACCTCAATTTTACAGACAATACATGTGAAGACTTATTGACTTTCAAATGGATTGCTTTCTTGATAGGTTGCAAAATTCCTACATGGGGTAAGAGCCTGTACTTTGAATTTTTAGAAGAAATCAGCACAGAGGCAGGCTACTCTATTGTAGTAACACAAGTTCATGAGATAAGACAACAAAAATTCCCAGACTTAAGGATAATTTTACTCAAACTACTAATAAAATATATAATCATGTAATCACATATGTAAATCTGGGTCTCCTTTTACTTTCAGTGACCCTAGTTCAAACACAAAGGGTATTTTTAGTTCCAATTTTTCCTTTTTACCAAGCTTGATCAGTGAACAAGAAAGTCTTATCTATCATCTCCTTGTTGGAAAGCATGGAGCTTTTGAACCACACAGATCATTTTGAAATTAGAGATGCCCCCACTGAGGGGCCCATGTCAGGGCTTTCAGGAGACAGTCGTCACCAGATCTTAGGTCTGACATGTGTCTTTGGGTAAAAGCAGCTAAGAAATGTTCCTTGGGATGGTGTGAGTGAAGAAAGCAATAGAAACAGTATTTTTATTTTTTTAACAAGTAACTCTCAATTCACATTTGGTAGAAAGCTGTATAGCTATGTCTTACTTAAAGTGTTCCTCTCACTTAAAGCATTCTTCCTTAAATGCTTGCAAAACAAAATTATTTTAAAAGTAACACACACTTTCCCATTGACATATTCTGAAGATGCCTCCTTAAGGGAAACTTTTTAGTGGCAGAAAAAATATTTTCTTACTATGAAATATGAATAATAATCACTATCCTTTATTGAGGTCTTACTACTTGCCAGTCATCGTTTAAAGAGGCTTTATACAATTCTCTCATTTGAGTCCTCACAATGGTCCTATAAGTATTGTCTCGATTTCCCAGGTAAGAAATCTAAGGAAAAAAGAATTTAAGTAACCAGTTCCAGGTCACGTGGTTAGGGTAAAGAAAGGGTGAAGTCCAGCTGTCTGACCCTAAGTCACGCCCCTCACCCATGCCACGTGCTGCCACCAACACGAATCCACGTCCGTCTGGTGGAAGAAAGCAGCTTCCTAGTCTGTCAGACATTGAGATAAAAATACACTGTCAGTCGGATCGTGGAGCTTGGGTTCTCCATCGTTACCCTTGATATTATCCTAAGAACTTATCCGGGATGACCTACCATTTTTCTTGGCTTCAGACTCACTCATGGTGGATGATTGGGAAATGTTAATTGCATGACATAGATTCACTCATTATAAGGGGTTATGAGTTAATGTGCTTCCTCCCTAGGGGTATTTACAGAATTGGTAGCTGAATATTAGTTTAATTGAATTGAACGTAGATATTATGGTTTCATAAGTGCTACTGCGAAACAGTTGAAAAAAAATCAGACAAGTGAAGATAAAGTCTGTTTTATTAAGGATAAAGCCAGATTGAAGAGTGGGACTTCACTGTGGCCACAGTCAGACTCCCTAGTGTTTTTCCCCAAGTCAAAAACTTGGTACAGCTCACCCAAGGGAGGGCTGGCTCTGCAGAACTTACAGACATATAGCAAAACGGTCATGTCAGCTGCATCTACTGTGTCCACACGTTAGAACAAAATGAGAGCTACGTTTTCAGACCTGGCCCTAGAAGCAGGCCTGGGCCCTGCCTGCCTCATGATCGCCACCCACAAGGCAGGAGGTGAGTGAAACACACCTGTCCTCAGAAAGGGAGATGCAAAAGGACAAGAAAGAAAGCGCTGAGTCCCTCATGCTCAGTCCTTCCCATACCATCAAACAGACAAGTCACAACTTGTCTCTCAGGGAAGAGTGAACAGGGCTGGGAGAAGGGATACAGCTACGTTTCCCAGTGCTTTCAAAAGGGAGAAAGCTCCTAACATATGTCTAAAGCAGGAATCTAGGAGGGAAAGGGGAGATTCCCTCCAATCCCGGAAACCGTATTGATGCTCTGAGCCTTCTGTTCCGGCAAAGAGCTCTTACCCATGTGGAACAGGGACACAGATACACTATATATGAGCGAAAGTTCCTGAAGCGTTTATGGTTCTTTGGAATTGATTTAAGATTTGACCATAACCTTGTGAAAAACAAGCTGTGACTCTAGCTGATAATAGTTAAGTAGCTGGGAGGGGACCCACCATGGCATCCTGAGAATATTGCTGTCAGGGGGAGAAGCTGCCTACTTCCCCTGTCTGAGAGGCAGGAGCGGCCTGTTTGAAATAAGGAAGCATCATATTTAAGGAGCCTTTAATTGATACTGTATTACTTCCAGCACTGTAGGAATTCAACAATGGAGCAACCCAACCAGAGTACAACTAGTTGAAGATCAATCTGATTTGATTTTTCATGGGGCAAAGATAAAAAAAAAAAAACCTAACACGTAAGAATTTACAATCATTCCCGTCCCTGCAGCCTAAGGAAAATTGTCTCAGTGGCTCGGTTCCTATGCCTTTGGACGCCTTGGGTGTGCTGGTCAGAGAAATGGGTGGAAAGAGAATTGGGAGAAAGTGAAGAGAGGTTAACTTGTATAGGACAGGGCATAGAGCCACCTAAGGCAGCAAAGAAGACATCCAGGACTCAAGGACAAGAGGGAGGGAAGGAGTGAGTGACAAGAGAGGCAGCCTAGGCTGGAGATTTTGAAAGAGAGGAGAGACATTTGAGTAGCTGCCGTGAGCTGCGGGATTTGCAGGAAAGAGCAGTGATTTGTGGCAAGTTTCGATGGACACTTCTGAGTAACTCTCTCTTCCCCCTACTAAAGGAAAGCATCAATAAAGATCTTCACCATGTTGCAAGTTTGTGGAATGGTATTTATTTTTCTCTCACATACGTTATCATGAGGTAATGGGCTTTCAGGAATGGCAAAGAAGGCCGGATTTATCTGAATATATCTATTTGAATCCTTCTAGAATGAGTCATCCTGTGGGTAATGTGCTTGTCCATAAAGCATAAAGTGGTGACTGTAAAAGGATGTGCCTGGGAGGTGGCCAGAGTGCAGGATGTGATAATGGCTCAAGGACAGAGTGGTGACAAGGATATGTGAGCAGGTGGCCCAGCCGAAGCGAGAGACCTGAGGTGCAATCACCTCTCCAGTCCTTCTTCACCAACACACTTCCTGTCACCTGTCAATGGGCTTCCCTGGCCGAGACTTGTGGTTAGTCTCTGGCACGCTGTCTTTGGATCTTCTGTTCTGAAGGTTTGCTGGAGAACAGCCCGCTGGTGAGGTGAGGTTCCAACTCCTGGGCACAGGGTCATGGAAAGTGACCACACTGAGATTGAGAAGTGCAGAGCTCCAGAGGCAGCGTAGTGGCGGATGACTCTTCGCCTGCCCTGCCTCAGTTTCCTCACCTGTAAAACAGCGGTCTTGGGAAGGCAACAGCAGTGATCCCTTTCAGCCCTTACACTCAGTGATGCTTTCCAGGTGCTTGTTCCTTACTGCAGATACTGCTGCCACTTTGTCCTGCCCCAGGGGTCTGGCCACCTGCAATTCCCCACCCAGATGTTTATTCTACTCATAGCGTGAGCCTCCCAGCGAGGACTAACGGGGAGTGAGCAAGGACAGTGGGGCCATGGCTAGAGCACCAAAGCTGCCTGCTCCTGAATGTGAGCTCCAGGCTGGCTAGGGGCGGGAGAGGGTGTCTAATCAGTGACCCAGATATTCTGGGAACCATGTTCTTCTCCCCTGCCCCGCACTCATCCCCCACACGCACACATACACACAGACATGCAGACGCATGCACACAGAATGAGACGGTAGAGCTTGTCTCCGGCGTGCAGACAGCTTGCATAGCAGGAGGAGGCAGCTTTGTTTTTCTCCAGACGCTTCTCAGAGCCACTGAAACAGCAACTGGATAAATATAGGAGGATGACGCATCAACTCTGAGTGGATTTGCGTGCATGAGCGTGCATGCACAAACAAGCCGGCGAGCTGCAGTCTGCCACGTGGCTCTCAACCTCCAAGAATTGACACTCGGGCTTCCAGAGCCAGAGAGTCTGAACAGAACTTGGTGTCATCAAGAAGGCTGGCAGGAGGGTGATTTGAGGCCATGAGCACAGTCATGCTCTTGGCTCCTTGGAGCATTCTTGGAGGTCACCCTCTGCTCAGCCCTGGCTATATATAGTCCTGCCTTCTCCAGGACACATCCAATCTTTCTGAATGAAATACCAAGAAATCCTCCCAGTCCCTGTGAAATTATCAACTAAGTGGCATTTGAAGGTCCTAGAAAATGAGCGAAGGAAACAGAGCAGGTGTTTTGCTAATTGTGAAAGGCAAATGCTGATTTGGAAGGTTTTGAAGTAGGGAACGTCAGCCAAACTCAGCACTGCCAATTTTTAATTACCAGCACAATTAGCAACCTGGCTTAACAACAAGCCTATTTTGTCAAGCCCTGTTTAAGAACCAGCGAATTGTAGCAATAGCACCAAACAGATGAACAACACAGTGATCATATCCCACCCTCTGAAAGCGATGCTCGGCCTACACAGTCCTGAACTGATCACAGTGTCACAGGCCCTGCTTCCAGATGCTGCTGACATCCTCTTCTGGGCCCTGACTAAGTTGGCATAAGGATAGGAATCATGTCTCTATGAGGCCTTCTACCCTGTGCTCAATCAAAGGAATTGTATTAAATCAATGTGCCATGCATCAACATTAACTTTTCGGGATGAAATAAAACACAATCTCTCTGTCTTATTATCATCCCACATCATGACCACCACTTGAACTAATTTTGAACTATTCGACATAAAGGCGTACAGCCCCTAAAGGTTACTGAGGAGCATTTCCTTGGGGACAAAATGTCTGTGGGAGACCCAGTAGCCAGGAGTGTCATTAGGCCTGGGGATGCTTTGGCAGAGTTTTCCTGATAGAACTTGTGTGTTGTTGAAGCTGTTACTCAAATCGAACCTAAGAGACTTAGGTCAAGATTGTTCCTTTGGGAGGCCGAGGCAGGCAGATTGTTTGAGCTCAGGAGTTCGAGATCAGCCCAAGCAAGAGCGAGACCTCCGTCTCTACTAAAAAAATTAGAAAGAAATTATCTGAACAACTAAAAATATATAGAAAAAATTAGCCGGGCATGGTGGCACATGCCTGTAGTCCCAGCTACTTGGGAGGCTGAGGTAGGAGGATCGCTTGAGCCCCGGAGTTTGAGGTTGCTGTGAGCTAGGCTGACGCCACGGCACTCACTCTAGCCAGGGCAACAGAGTGAGACTCTGTCTCAAAAAAAAAAAAATATTGTTCCTCTGGGATGAGCAAGATCTCTGAGGAACAAGAGGGGCCCAGAAACAACAACAGTGGACCTTCGCAAGGAGCAGGAGGCTACAGATGCTTCTGGCATCTCTGGGACCGAATCAGAGAAGCAGAAATCACACACTTTCACCAGCTCCTACCCAGCTTTCACTGAGCCTCCAGCGCTTTCAGTTCTGGTCAAGACAGGTGATCCCTGATTCTTCACCAGAGCTAAACTTAGGCAATCGTGATGGAGGGGACTCAGACTCCTCAAGGGAGACCTAGGCAAGTCCCCACTTCACAACCACTCTGATTTTAGTAGAGTACACTCTGCCAGAAGACCAGCAGTGGACTGAGTAGTGTTAGTTGCAGAGTCTTAGTCCATTGGGGCCACTACAATAAAATACCTTTGACTAGGTCATTTATAAGCACAGACATTTATTGCTTACAGTTCTGCAAGCTGGGAAGGCTAAGACCAAGGCACCAGCAGATTTGATGTTTGGTGAGGGCCCACTCTTTGCTTCATAGACGGCTCTTCTTGCTGCGTCCTCACGTGGTGGAAAAGATGAACAACCTGTCTTGGGCCTCTTTTGGAAGGAAACTAACCTCACTAATCACCTCCCGAGGCCCCACCTCTTCATATCACCATTAGCGGGGACTGGGTTTCAACACGTGGATTTGAGGGCAATGCAAACATTTAGACCATAGTGGTCATTAAGATCTTGCCCCCAAATATTGCCTCATTCGTGGCCCAATTCTACCATAATAAATCTATTTTCTGGAGACAAACGTGGCTTTTCTTGGAGTCATCTGCAAATACTATACAAGGGAATATCAGTCATTCCCCACCCTGTCCCTGCGCACACTTACAAACTACCCCTCCGGGGGTCCTGGCCATCTGCTGTCCTGTTAGGTTAGGCCAAAGGGAAGTCCTAGCAGGAGGTTAGAGGGCAGGGGAAGGAAAGAAGCTGTACTTCCAGTCCTCTTCCTCTGCTTGCGGTGGTGTCTCTGGTAGAGTCCATGTTTCCTCTGTGGTCCTACCATGGCTCCAGTGTCCTCTGACGGCCCAGACTCATCTCCTCGGTCCCTCTGGCTCTTGCTGTTGCTAATCTCTGCCTCTCCATGTCCCGTCGGCGCTGCAGCTCTTCCATCTATTTGTAGCTGATTCCTCTGTTCATTCCCTTTATTGAACTACCTGACTTAGACTGTTTTCTTGTCTCGGTCCTGACTTACTTAAAGAGTTAGCATATAGACATAAGTGAGCTTAACGACTATGTTTTTTCTCTGCAAAACGCTACAGTAGCAGGGAAGTCATAGGGAGCTCAAGAAAGAAGAACTCAGAAGGGAAGAAAAAGGTGAATTTTCCCTGGGTCTTCTCTGCCTCCAAAAGGCTCCTCTGACTCTAGCGTTGCGTGGAGGGGCCATAGCCAAGCATCCCTTCCACCATCCTGACTTGGTACTCTCTGGTTTTACACCATGGAACCTCTGCCCCAGGTGAAATCTGCTTGCTGGCGTCCACGATTTGTGACTGCTCAATTGCAAATTTTGCACACGCATCTTCCTCCCCTGAGACAGCATCTCCCCTACCCACCTCTCTGTCTATGTGGCTCTTCCTCCTTTGCAAACCTACTTAAAGCCTGAATTCTGATCTCCATTATTGTTATACGGCCTTTCAGCCAGTTATAGATGCAACCAGAGTTCGAATGCTCTTGCAGTCTTTTGTTTGTTTTGCCAGAGATCTTGTAGTTTTAATTACATGTGTTTTCCTACTAAGCTGATAGAATTTTAAGGTCTACATAGATATAATGCCACATCTACTATTTCTTTGTCTGCGTGTTCCTACCCTTTCCCTCAACAATTACAACATCTAGAACTGCTCTAGTATGTCCAAAAAATATTGATATGTTGCCTAAACAAAATCCCTCAGCTAAAAAGATGAGGCTTATACTTACTTGCCAGGACAGCATGCTTTCTGTGGGAGCAAAGCTGATCTGAAAACCCGCAGACCTGTTCTTTCTCTGGTAGACCATCCCCAGCAGAATGCAGTCTCCAGGCACCGGGTTTGCTCAGTCATTATTTTTATTTCTCCCTAGGCCTTGTGTGTTTAAACTATATCTGCAATGCAGTTGTTTTTCCTCCAGCACAAACCTCCTGAAGGGGATTCTTGCTGATGGCATCTGTGGCAGAGACGAGCTCATGCCTGAAGAGATAAATTATTTATGGTGAATGGTGCCCTAATGGATTGTGTGATCGATAATGCTTATAATAGCACAGCGGTGGACAAAAAGCAGAAGGGTTAGAACACGTGTCTACATCATTGTGAGAAGATAGGGCCCACCAGATAGCAAGAGGAGAAAAGGGCTACTTGTGATGTCAACCTCAAAACGGTTCTGAATCAGGAAGAAAGTGTAGCTTTTTTTTTTTTTTTTTTTAATTTAAAGGGACAAATCAGTTTCTAGTCATGGGGACACTGCACCAAAACGCCCCTAATATTATCCACCTCCCAAAGACCAGCCTTACTGCTCTAATCTAGCAGAGAGTCTCCCTGTGTTTCCAAGTCTTCCCAGCAGCTCTGCAGAGAACAAGCAGAATTTTTCCCCGTGTGCTGGTGTATGTCCTGCCTGCAAGTAATGAAGACATTAGTGTCTGTTACGTACAGTGTTAATGGCTTCGCTGTAGTGCTCGGCCCCAGTTCCTAGGCAACATGCAATATCTCAACAGGCTTCTTCGTGCAGATGTATGATCCCAAGTTTAAACTGCTCAAGACTCTACTTCTTCTTCTTCTTTTTTTTTTGGCTGCTGGATGCTCCACCAGAATGTCCAAGTAGAATTTCAAAATCAACATGTCCAAAACCAGTGGCATTGTCTCCAAATCTCTCCCTCACCTCCTACCTACTACCTCACTCTCCCCACCCTCCTACAAACAACAATAACAACAACAAAAAAAACCACCTTGTATTTCTTCTTGATCTACTGTCATCCTATCACCAACATTTTGCAGTTGTCCATGCTCAGGCGCCACACTCTTCCCTTTCCAGGCCCAGCTCAAATGTCACTCCCTCCCTGAAGCCTCCCCTCCAATCTGAAACCCATGGCACTCGGGTTTCTCCCACAGCACTCTTCACATTCTAGCTGATGTTACGGGTATTTGTACGTGTGTCACCTTTCAAACTACAGAAGGAGCCCCTTTGTGTACAGATCATGTCTTAATCATCTTTGACTATCCCAAAGAGGCTCTCACAGCACTGTAGTAGACTTTCCATTAGAATTTGTTGAATAAACAAATCTACATGCAGGTAATAAGGTGGCACTAGCAAGGCTTGTTGTCTTTATCACCTGTACCCCTAAAGTGCACGACAGAGAAGGGTGGGAAAGGACTAAGCCACGTTGGAGGAATTCTAGGTGAATAGTCCCCAAACTCTCTTTCTCTAGACTGGGCCTTTTCCTGGATTCTCACGGGCATTTCCCAAAGACAGTACGAACGAGTTCCCCGTACTGTGCCCATAGCCCCAGCTGAACAGAGGAATGTCTCCATTTGTGCAGGAGACATTCCCGCAGAAAGGAGAGAGTAACCTGGGCTCTCCTAGGCTGATCTGGGTGTGGAGAAGCTATGCCAGACGTTCCCAAGGTTCCCAAAGGCTATAAAGGAAAGAAACAGATGAGGATCCCAGCCACAGGCACTTACAAGTGCTGAGTGTCACCACGGTCTAGGGCTTCTCTAGTCACTCCTGGGCTCCAATAACCAAGCAACGGTGGGGGCAGGGCCACAGGGCCCAAGGTCCCACTCCTACACACTCTTACAGGCTTTGTCTCATCTTTCTGAATTGATGGGGCTCTCTGGGTAGGCCACAGGTAGGGGACAAAGAGAGACAAACTTATTTTTAGATAAAGTTCATACAAATATCTAGCCAGCAGCAGGACACTCAATAGAGAGTAATTTCTTTTGGTCAACTCTTCAATGGGTGCCATCCAAGATTCACTGCTGGACATAACTGTCAAGATAAAGGCTCTTTGCATAACCTCTCAGGAAAGCCTTTCTTCAAGCTCTAGGGGAGGGGTGGGATTAGATTTGCAGGCAGCTCCCCAGTCTAGGTTTCAGGACCCACATCGTATGTAGTTCCAACCTATGTGAGAAAATCTCTCCCTGATACTAGGCTCAATTGTCTTTGCAGCGAGAACTTTAATTTTGTATTTTCTCACTTGAGTGCAATTAAGTTTTCAAACATAAAATTGAGCTAATGTCATCACTGAACATTTCATTTACTTTTTTTCCCTTATAAAGGAAACCACCCTTGAATATATTTGGCTGTGTGATTGCACAGTCAAATGAGGACACATTTAAATACTCAACTGGGTGACTGCGTCTACAATCTACGTTCGTTAGTGGAGTTCAACACTATGCATGGATAGAAACACCTACCTTGGTATGATTTTTGATATTCACTTTGGTCTCTTGAGTGTGACGTAGTGATTTATTTCATCTTCTAATCTTCGCAAATCACCTCGTTATCATTGAGAACAACATCCATTCTGGAAATACTGTTCAGGATGACTTCAGAACTAGAAATAGTATCTCGCTTATTTTTAGTACTTTTACCTAAGAATTTTATGTATGAATGGGGCAATGAAAGACTAGGATAGTCAACTAACTCTACACAGTATTGCACTGGTTCAGCGTTCACCCAAAAATCAAATCCATAATTCATGATCATTCTTTCAACTACTTTAATTCTTCTCTGAAGGCAAGAATCCCAAAGCACCATATCCTCAATACTTTTTGGCAACAAGACTTTCTTTTTCCGTGTAATTTATCCCTTGATCTGTGGTAGGTCTTAAACAATAAATTATTGTTGAGACCATGAAAGAATGAAAAAAAAAAATGAACTGACAAATATTCCCTTGACCTTCTATGGAAAGGAGATGCAATGACCTTATCTCACAGTTTTATAATCTGAAAAAAAACAAGTGATTCAAGCCATTACTTGAGAAATCAAAAAAAAAGCATGTTCCATGTATTTTTGGCAATTAGGCCTCTTTTTAGCAATATAAATCCTCAGAAAAGTGATTATGTAATTCCATGGCAGGGAGACGGTATGTGGAAAAATGTGTACTTTGAGTACATCGAAGTTCAACTGTAACTGTTTGCAACTTCACAGCTGAGACCCAGACTCTCATTGGATATTCTAAGCTAGACAGGATTGGCCAAGGATCCTACCGGAAGGAAGTTTTGAGAACCCCAACCTCACTCAGAAACGGTGTTGGTGACAGAGTTTCTGGGAGGCCCCTCTCGAGCCAGCATCCAGCACGATTCCATCTCTCAAGTGGAAGCTATAATTAAGAGTGTGACCCTCTATGGTGAACAAAAGAGTTATAAAATTATATGTAGCAGTGAAGAGTTTGTTGGAGTTGATATTTGTGAAGCCTATTAGTATACGTATCAGAAGGAAGAGACTTTAGAATTTCATATACTCCATTCCCCTGACTCCACAGAGAGGAATCAAAGATGGACTATTTTTTAGCTGAAAGGCCTAGGAGGGGAAATCTAAAACTTCTAAACTTCTAGTAAGTTTTAGAATTTACTAGAAATAAAAATGAAAGAACAGAGTTCTTTCGAGGGTACTTTTTTTATCAGATGCATTCATCCTGCCCTCCTAGACCTTCAACTATGCCCTCCTGAAAATCCTAGGTTAGCTCTCTGTCACTCTCCACCGGCCACTCCCACTCCCGGGTGACCACTGCCGTTCTCCCTGGACCAAGAGCTAAATACCCTTGCTGCTTTTTTATAAGCACGGCTCATTGTGGCACAGGTCCCCTCCTCAGGCACCAGTGTTCTGAGGCATGTGTAAGAAGATGGCTTCCTAAACCAACCAGCTCTTCAAGCTCGATCCTGTCACCGTCATTAAGGAGGTGCCAGCCCTCTGTCCTGAGGTGGTGATTCCTTCCAGAAGGCAGCTGTCTTGCATATATACCCATGATGTATTTGAAGACAGGAAATAATAATATTTCATCTGAAACCCCTGAGTTAATCCATTTCCTTAAAACCACTTAGACGTTAAAAGAGCCAAAGCAGAATTCCCACCAGCGCCGTTGACATTTTCTGTCTCAGAATGGTTCCCTTTCGATCAGCAAAGTGAATGCTTTACAGGGCCTGTGCTTGGCTTGAGCAACACAGGAGAGACCGAAGCACCTTCCATGAGAACCCTCCCGGCACAGACCGCCCTCCGTCCACACGCTCAGTGGGTTTTAGTTCCTTCCCCACCCCGCACGCCCAGCACAACCACCCGCCTTGCTCTCCTGTGCTGCTCTGAGCATCTGCCAACATCCAGCCACGAGGCTGACATTCATTAGCGCTGATGACTCACGTGCTGTGCTTTCTGAGCTCCGGCGGGCACTGGGGAGCACCTGGAAGAGAAGCCCGGTTCTGACTGCCATTGCCTCTGCTTTCTAAAGAAACCCAGGAGGCTGGCCCTGAGTGTGCAGACGGGGGCTCTGGGCTCACCTCTTCAAGGGGGCAGACCTAGATGGGAAAGGGGGAGCAGGGAGGAGGGAAGAGGTAGGATGTCAGGGGGGCCGGAGGGAAGTATCGTGTCTCTCTGACACTCCAGCTCTCTTTATAATTTGAAACAATTCCAGTTCTTTCCTAACAAAGCTTTAGCCAGTGGGAGCCTTATGCAGTTAGAAAATTTTGCTCAAAATATATGGCAGAAATAATGCTATGTGCTCATCAAACCTGTTGCCTTTGTGTCTTGGACCCACAGCTAATGACATTTCTCAGCCCCCTGCAACTAGATGGGCTGTATGACCGAGTTCTGGCCACTGAACATGTGAGGAAATGATGTGTATGACGTAAGCCAGGCCCATGAGACCTGACCTGTGATCCCACACACCTCTTATCCCCATTAGTGAGCTCAGTGTCCACACCCAGGGTGAACTTGGCAGCCATGAATTAAAGGTGGAAGGTAAGGGGGGACCCCTAGATGACTGTGGGGAACAAAGCACTGCCAAGTAGGTAGAAATAACCATCCTTGTGCTAAGGCACCGGGACTCGGTGCTGTCGTTGCAGCAGCTGGCCTTACTTACCTTGACTAACACAACCATTTCCTTCCATGCCAGTCACAAAGTTGTGTGGCTACTGCGCTACATTTTTTTTTTTTTTTTTTTGAGACAGAGTCTCACTCTTTTGCCTGGGCTAGAGCGAGTGCCGTGGCGTCATCCTAGCTCACAGCAACCTCACACTCCTGGGCTCAAGCGATCCTTCTGCCTCAGCCTCTCGAGTAGCTGGGACTACAGGCATGCACCACCATGCCCGGCTAATTTTTTCTATATATTTTTAGTTATCTGATTAATTTCTCTCTATTTTTAGTAGAGACGGAGTCTCACTCTTGCTCAGGCTGGTTTCGAACTCCTGAGCTCAAACAATCCGCTCGCCTCGGCCTCCCAGAGAGCTAGGATTACAGGCGTGAGCCACCACGTCTGGCCTACATTTTTTATATTAGAAATAAAGGCTTATAAGTTGTAAAAAGAGTAATGACATTACAATTCTAAGGGTAGGCACGTATACAAATCCTTCAGTTGTCTTAGAATTCATGGGTATCCAGTACTGCTCAACGTAAGTAAATTCCATAGCAAAGCTTTTATATTTCTAGTTTAATCACAGATTTGAGTTATAGTAATATTTGTGTGTGTGGTTTTTTTTTGTTGTTTTTGTTTTTTTTGAGACAGAGTCTCACTCTGTTGCCCTGGCTAGAGTGCCGTGGCATCAGCCTAGCTCACAGCAACCTCAAACTCCTAGGCTCAAGTGATCCTCCTGCCTCAGCCTCCTGAGTAGCTGGGACTACAGCCGTGCGCCACCATGCCCAGCTAATTTTTTCTATATATATATTTTTAGTTGTCCAGATAATTTCTTTCTATTTTTAGTAGAGATGGGGTCTCACTCGTGCTTAGGCTGGTCTCAAACTCCTGACCTTGAGCGATCCACCCGCCTCGGCCTCCCAGAGTGCTAGGATTACAGGTGTGAGCCACCGCGCCTGGCCTAGTAATATTTGTTGATATAGACTCTAACCAGTATTCTATTTAGCTTCTAACTTTAACAGATTCCCATTGGCAGCTGAAAAGTCCTAATTCCTTGAAAGGAAAAAAATGAAAAAGGAAAAAAAAAAATGAAAAAGCGTGGGGTAATTCTGAACTGGTTGGTTTTTTTCCTTGTGAATTCCTATGACTTCCGAGTTGGAATTTAGCACCGCAGTTCTGTGTGTAAGTTTCTTGCACATAGGGCCTGGGCTCTGTCATACTTTACACCTCTCAATAGCTAGCAGTGTTCTACTGTTCACAGTTTGCTGGATATTTTAAACAAAATCAATCTTTATCCACCTTTTCTCTTGCATCCCTTGGATCATCCCTCCATCAGTCACTTTGTATTTTGGGCCTCAAGAAAGAATGACACAGCAAAAATGAGAGAAAATAGGCGTAACTGACTGGCCATGGGGAAGAAGGGAGCTGGGAGAACTTAGAGACTGGAGGGTCCCTGAGAAATTTCCCGAACCCCCTTTCAGGGGCTCAGCCTGGTGCAGGAGCAGAAAGACAAGACAGATGCCCTCCTTACCCACCCTGGTTGGCTCTGCATGCGGAGGGAAGGTTCCCAGCTAGAGCCCAGTGAAACAATATGATCCCCACAAAATAGTGGGGTTCTCACACACTGACATGGTGTGGGGCACTGGTGTGATCTGCATGGGTGGCAAAGAAATAGGGGAGGCTTTTTGGACAGTCTTGGAGACTTCTGAGGCCCAGAATTGTGTGGCAGATACAGATAACACCTCTGTGCCCCAGAGGGTCCAGGACATGGCTGAGAGAAAGAGCTGGGTGTGAAGAGCCTGTGGTCAGGAACAAGGGATGACTCAGCAGCCACCTGGTGAACCAATAACTGACGACCAGATGGCAAGGTGGACACCTCCGGGGAGGCCAGCATGGATGGCAAATGATCCTGAGGACCAGCTGTCCCCTCCCAATACCTGGCGCTGCCTAAGCCTCCAAAATGTAGATGCAACCCTGGGGAAAGAGGGAAGGAAGAAGCCAAATTAATTTAAATTAAATTTCTACAACCCCCCCAGCGGAATGGAGACTTAAAAAGAAAAAAAAAAGGAAAAAAGAATTCTATGTCTACCATACCTGAATAATGTAAAATGAAATTGATACCTGTGACATGTGATCCGAGAACTAGGGGCTCCTATTAACCTTAAAGGAAAGGCACGAAGGATGTTAACGAGCATTGTAATTTCAGGAACAATGGAAAGCCTCCCTCCCCCACTTTCTCCCTCACCACCGTGCGGGTGTTTGAATTTCCACCATCATAAATGGGTTTTATTTTTTCCCCCTTTGATTTAAGATTTTCCTCTTATAATACACATACTGTTGAGGGATGTTAGCTTTATTAGTCACCTCTCCCTTGATGTGAATCAGTTTATCTACATTTTCTGGGCAGCAGGGTGTGAGCAAGGATCGTTTCCCGCATAAGAGAAGGAGGGAAAAAGGATGGAGGGAAAGGAGGGCTGTGAGAGGGTGGGGGGGAATGAATGAAGCAAAGGCTCAAATACTGTTTGAGGGGGGGAAGGAGAGTGGAACCTCTCAATACAAACGCTACCTACTTCAAAACCTTGAGCAGGAGCGATCTTAAGCACAGAACTAACTCTGTGTTATTAAAAGCCACCTCGCTTATCCTCAAGGTGGCTGTCCTTCCTGGGGAGGTGCAGGGTGCTATGTGACCCATCTCTAGGTGCTACACGGCAGATACTAACCACGGTGCCTCCTGTGTAGTCAGCAGACCGCTCCCCTCTCTAGCACATTCCCTCTGCAAAGCTCAAAAAACCTTACACACAGTAATGAATTCATTAAGCCCAATGGTACACCTGCGAGGCAGATGCCCATTCAATCAATTAAGCACCGATCAACATTATTTCAATACAGAGATGGTGCTCCTAACAGGCAGAAAACAGGATCCGGAGAAGTCCCAGGGCTTGTGAAATAATGGCTTTCTCTTGAGGAGTTAAAGCAGCCTTTTGTGCGATGAGGCTGCGGCAGGGACAGAGCATATAAAGCAGGTGTTCGCTGTGACATGAATCTGAAAAGTTAAGCCAGGGGAGAAATAGGTAAATAAAAGCGAACGTAAGACCTAAATCCCACAGCAAGAGCGGTGACAGGAAGACATTCACTTGGCAGCCACAGAAAGATACTGTTAAGAAGGAAGAAAACAATGCCCAGTCCTTTGTGTACGAGGATAGTGAATTATTAGTTTTTTTCCTTGTCGTGACCTTGTGATATTGAGTAGCCTCCCTTCAGACAATCAGTGTTGACATCAGCTACATGCTCAGATCAATAGACGTTTCAGAGGATGTCGAGAAACTGTGTTCTCAGAGGCAAAGCAGGCAGCCTGGGTATCTTGTCCACCCGCCATGTCACCTGCTTTGCCGGGAGATTAGGACGTGGAAATGGGTCAGCGTCCTTCATGGCATCAGCGAGAGGCTTTTCCACTGCGCTTCGGGGATGAGTCAGTCTGCGGGTTATTTTCCACTAACCCAGGCATGTGGCCATTCATTAAATCTGGAAATAAATCATGCGCAGGGCCCCTGGGGAACTGTATTTGTTTTGCATGGTTCTAATTCAGCACATCCAGCTAGAAAGGACAGCTGCTCCACCCTTACCAGTTCTGAGAAAATAAATTGTTGCTGATTTTCAGCCTTTCTGCCTTAAGAGATTGCCCATTGCTGGTTTGAGATTTCCGAACAGTATTTCTCAAAAAAATCATGCTCATTAAATCCATTTTGGGCTTGATCCTTTTGAATATTAATGCCAGGGAGGTTGTGAGGACCCCTCTGTGATGGGTCTGTCACGACCGGATACTGATTCACACCTATGCATGCGGAACAACCCTGCAACGGTGTGCCCAGAGCAGTGAGTCTGACATTTTCATTCCCATAAGAATCACCCAGGAAACTTGTTAAAATATAGATTCCTGGGCCTGTTCCTAAAGATTCTGATTAAACAGGTCTGTGGCAGGGACCCAGGCATCTGTATTTTTATTATACAAGCTCCTCAGGTGATTTTCATGCAGGTGGTCTTGTGACCATCCTTTGAGAAACCACGTCCTAAGCCAAGCCCAGCCGGAGGACAGTGTGGAATAGAGCAGGATCTCTTCTCCAGTGTGGAATAGAGCAGGATCTCTTCTCATCTCCGGGTGTATCTCTCCCCACTGTTTCACTAGACTCTCAGCCCTTGCCCTCTGGAGCCTTCCTGCCAGGATTTCTCCTGTTACTCCATTGCCAGATGCCACTTGGCCGTCCCAACACTGACCATCGGCTCCTTCTGGAAAGCACGCCTCTGTGGGGCTCTGACCCCCGCATGGCCCTGCGCGGCAGATGTCGTGTTCATGTGGGATGGTGGAGTGTGCTGATATGGCTTCCATGATTTTTATTTCTTCATAGTCCAGGCAACCAAAGTTACTTTTTTCTAGTACTTTACCCCTTACCTACAAACTAAAGATAACAGACTTAAGCTCCTACAAACTCCCACCCAGTGTAGACCTAAAGGGGAGGGATCCCCATCATTACATTATAAGCATTTTCTCTAAGAAGGAAGGAAATATACTACTAAAATCTCCCAATTATCTGCACTAATGAAGAAAGCCATGGCACAGATAATCCAATTATTTTTTACTTTGAAATTAATTGCATGGTTTCTTGATGGGAGATGTGCCTCCTAACTGTGCCTTGCTTTTACTAGCACGTGGCTATTTCCCGAGCCATACATCAGCGGATCGCATGGTGAGAAGGAAGCATGTGGGATGCCTGGGGAAAGATAGCATGGGATTTTATTCCAAATTTATTATGATAACTACACTTACACACAGTGTGTAAGCCTTCAAATCACAGGGCCCAGACATTTCAACTCAGAAAACCTTGGACAACAAATAGTGCTGACAACAAGAGCATGGGCCAGTAGCTACTCGTAGTTATGTACAGATCAGCAGGAAGGGAAGCTCATCTACATGACTGTGTCATCCACATTTCAGGTCCTGGGGGTTGTGCAGCATGGCTTGTGTGGTCCTTCTAATCTTGACATCCCATGAAAGTATAACCTGAAACTTAGTGGTCAGATGTGGGCCTAGAGATGAGGGTGATCCTTAGTGGTCTGCATTAGCCCAAGAAATGGAACGCAGGCCACTAAAACTTCCTGCTGTCAGTGTTTGGACTCATCTCCTCCAAGTCTTTGAACAGGAGAATTCAGCCAGTCAGCCAATTAACACATATCCAGACAAACTCTTCCTGGCAATGAGTCGGTTATTTAGATAGGGAACTGCACTGATGCATGCAGGGACATTTATGCTTAGGCGCACACCGAAGCAACAATGTCTTAAATCAAGAATCATTTAATTACCACATTGGCATCCGATGCTTCCATAGGCGGTAAGCTGAGAATTGTTGCACGAGTTACCACCCCCCCGCAATACCTTTCCTCGATATCGACACGACCATATTCTCCATCCACACATCCCTGTCCGTAGTTGGAGAGAGTCACTAAGAAGTTGGAGGGAAACGGCATTCCATGTGGGGCGACCTGGGCTGGCACATCTAAAATACTTGAGCCTGCCACCTCAGCATGACTTGGTGCTTTTGATGTCATGGTAGTTACCACATCTGCCAGAGTGCGTTTTAGGACCCAGGTACAGGTGTCTCTGTTTTTTCCACATTACTTTGGATCCTGAAGGGTCTTGTTTAACTTCTTCCGACTTAACAAAAGGATAGAGAGTTATGACTGAAATTTTTCTATTTGCAGAAAAAGCTAAGTTAAAAGTTCATTTCTGGAAGCTCTCATCCTGACCTTTCTGCTGCCTGGACAAACATCTCCTTCCTTTCTAAAGACCTCCTGGAGGCTCGCTGTGCTTTACTGTCCTCCTCGTAGTGGCCTCCGTGAATCCTGTAAGTAGGGTTGTTCTCCTAGCATAGTGGCCATGGGGGTGGGTCATTCAGCTCTCTTTTAAGGGGACCTGCTGTGAGGAGCATGGCTGATTGACAGCCTCCATCTGCTGCACCTTTTGGATCCACTGCGGGATTCTTTAGGGCTGCTCCCGTCACTGACAGAGAATAGTGGGGGTACTGGGCCAGTTACTCCTGCCTGACGGGGAATTCTCTAATGAGCAACTACGGCTCAGGGTCTCCCATTGACCAAGTTACCTAGAACTGCGTTGTGGTCCATAGCCTTCCTCCCCAATCCTTCCTCCCCTCTCTTCCTCCATAGGTGTCAGATTTGCATTTCAGTCTCCAGATTCGCTGGCTATTCCTGCTCTTATTTTTTTAATTTACCTCAATAAATATCTTACACCTCCAATGCCGTCTTAGTGTTCACTGCTCAGAAGACACAGGAAACATCAGAAATGATGTGAGAAAACAGGCAGTAAAGACGGGGGTTTGCGACTGGGTTACACGTGACCTGCCTGACAAGGAGGAGCCCATTCTGAGTGGCATTTGGGATATGGATAGTCCCTGACACATGGCGGGAGCCCAGTTGTTGAAGATTTCACATGGGAAAACATTCTGTCGGGGGAGAATGGCTTTGCATGTACAACAATCCTGACATTTGAAAAATATAAGGCGAAACATGGCCCACAAGTACAGTGGAGTTTGCTGATTGCTACTAAGCTATACAGGTGTCCTGCAGGGAAATAATAAGAAACTAAGAGTAGTTGACAGGCAGATAAAAGCTAAGTGCGGGGAGCCTGAGGGCCTTGCTGGTATTTACAGGGAGGCTCTTCTGTCCTGCAGTGGAGAGCAGACACAGCTGAGGAACCAGCTCAGACTCTGATAGTTAAGGTTGCAAAGCCCCAGAAATGTTTAAGCCAAGTCAGGTTTTTTATGGTCACAGTCTCCAACCTTTCTGGCACCAAGGACCAGTTTCATGGAAGATGATTTTTCCACGGAGTGGGCACGGGGATTTGGGGTAGGTGAAGCTCAGGGTGCGAGTGATAGGGAGCAGCTGTAAATACAGACAAAGCTTCGCTCACTTGCCCATGCTCACCTCCTGCTGTGCAGCCTGCTTGCTAACAGGCCATGGCCAGTACCAGTCCCTGGCCTGGAGATTGGGGACTGTAGTTTTACAGGATCAGGGACCCTGCTGGGAGAACATAAGACCCTAAAAACTGGGATGGGGATATCTAGGTGGATGTTCCCAAGGCTTTTGATTCTTTAGACTTCCCTGAGCTCTCAGAGCTTTCAGAAGTGGCCTCCCTCCCCAGGATAAGAGCTAGGATTTTTTCAATTCAGAAAGATACTACAAGGGCCCCTCCTCAATAAGGTGCCAGGTGGCCCCCCAGGAGCTATCCCATCTCGTATTCTGGCTGCCAGGCCAACAGCTGAGATTAAATTTCAGCCCAGTCAGGTATGGGTTAGAAAAAAGGAGATTATATTCCAAAAGAGCTGTGAGAATTAGCCAGCATAAACCAGCCAGAGCCAGGAGCATACCCTGGCATTGTGTTTAGACCATGCTTGATCAAGGTGGCTGAACATTAGACTGGGGACATAAGAGATGGTCAGCCAACGAGGGTGGCGCTGCAACTAGAAGAAGGCAACCATGGAGGCCAGGAAGTGGCAGTCACTTCAATAAACAGTCATCATCATTTATTCATTAATTTTCTGGACCTCAGAAGATTTTCGGATCTAGATCCCATTGACTAAAGAGGTGGCAAGATCCCTTGGTAGAATGACTCTGTAATACCATGGCGAGTATAAACTATAATGATTTCTCTAGTTCTTTCCGAAAGAGACCACATGATGCTGGGGAAAGGAAAACAGATAGATGTTTTGAGGACTGTCAGACACAGGGTCTGAGCTGGCACTGGTATCTGCAGTATTGTCACAGCCCCGCTGTGGGAGCTGAGGCTCACAGGGCCAGGAGATAGAGAAAGTCCTGTCTAACATCTGGCTTGCAGTGTGTCCTCTTGGAGGTCCGTGGATCCACCCAGTAGTCATGCCTCTAGTCTCTGAGTATACACTTGCCAGAATCCACACTGGAGTCTCAGCCTGTTGGGCACGAGATATCACAGTGGCAAAAGCCAAACAAAAGATTCTTAAATTGTTCCCACCTCCACCCCATCCCCAGCTAAGATAGTAAATGAAAAAACAATATCGTAATCTAGGGGTGGAGATTTGTGCCCTTTAGATCTAAAAGATACAGGGGTGGTGGCTGCCAACATCTCTCTGTTTAGTTTGCCAGTCTGGCCCCTGCAGGAACCAGGTGGACACTAAAGAATGACTGTTGTCTACTTCAGGCTTAGCCAGGTGGAAATCCTGATCAAAGCTGATGTGCCTGATGTGATTTCATTGCCAGACCATATTAATAAGTCTCAGGTACATGGTACGTGGCCATTGATTTGGTGACTAAAAAACAATATTTATTATAATTTGATTTTGTTCTAGGACGTTTCTCAGCCTCTACCATAATACAGTCCCAGGAGATCTGGACCCACTGGACATTCTGCAGAACATCATGCTCCATTACAGGGATGACGTCATGCTAATTGAGCAAGATGAGCAAGAGGTTGCTATACACGGGAGGCCTCAGGAAGACACTTGCACTCCACAGGGGAACTGTATGAAGAATCACAGATACCACTGCAGTGATGTTTTTAGGGGTCTAGAATATCCTCACTAAAGTAAAAGGCAGATGTCTTGCAGCCCTTATCACAAAAAAGGAAACACAGCACCTGCCTTTGAAGGCCTCTTTGGCCTCTTTTGCAGAGAGAATATTCCACATTCCACACTTGGGAATACTGCTGCAGCCCACATATCGGGTAATGCAGGAGACTGTCGGCTTTCACAAGGCCTGGAGTAGGAATGGGCTCGGCAGCAGATCCAGTCTGTGGGGCAAGCTGCCCTGCCACTTGGGAGATATGATCCAGCAGGCCCCATGGTGTTGGAACATCGATAGCAGAAGAAAACATAGTGTGGAGTTTATGGCAAGTCCCATTGAAAAAACAACAACGCAGCCCCCTGGGGGTCTGGAGCAAGGCTGTGCCATCTACAGCAAAATCACGTGCTTTTTGAGAAAGCTCCTGTATGTTTCTGGGCATGTTTCTGATGGCATGCTGGACTACGGGGCATCACGTGACCATGCATCCAAACCATCCAGTGCGATCTGGGTTCTGTTGGAACCGCCAAGTCATGAAGTCATTCAGGCCCAGCAGGGGTCTGTGGTAAGGTGGAAATGAGTGGAGCCAGAGGCATGGGGAAGTTGCATGAATGGGGAGCCCAGACCTTCTTGTCACCCACCGTGATCCCAGCTCTCGCCTCTTGCCAAAGGGGTGTTCCAGAGGACCAGCTAAGGCAGGCAAGAGGAGAAAGCCCAAGCCTGGTTTATGAACTGTGAAGGGTCTGGGATTTTAGTCCACCTGTAAGCTAAAAAGTTACCCTGCCGCTGTTGTGTGGATGCTGGTAGAAGATATAAGGTCAGACACAAAGAACTTTATTACTCAGCACAATCGCAGTAGCCAGAGCATAAGCATTTTCTTGCACCAGTTCCCTGAGCTCCGATTCCTACAAAGCAACGCAAAAAACGCTAGATGACACCTGCATATACAGTGGGTTGCATTACAGGGGACAGACTCTGAGTTTCGGGAACCCAGATCTTCTCTAATGGACAGTAGCACTCCTGCTCTTTGCTCTGGAGGGAGACACTAAATCTTTCAAGGCTGTTCGCTATACAAACCTCCTGAAGAAGATGAGTTGGAACAAAGGCAGTCAGGGGCTCTGCTTGCAGACACGTGGAAATAACAGAGACTCATGGCTCCATATGGGGTGCGAGCCAGAACTCAATGGCAGTTGTATTACAGTCACATTCGAGGTGACCTTGAAAGACAGTAGAGAAAGGAGCCTTCTCAATGGGCAGAGCAGTGAGCAGTGCACCTGGTCATCCACTTTGTGACCTGAGGTGAGAATACAGTGGTCCCCCCTTATCCACAGGGGAGGTGGCCCAAGACCCCCAGGGGATGCCTGAAACCACAGATAGTACCAAACCCTATATAAACCACTTTTTTTCCTATACATACAAACCTATGATAAAGTTGAACTTATAAATTAGGCATGGTAAGAGAGTAACAGCAATAACTAATAATAAAATAGAACAATTATAAAATACAGTGTAATAAAAGTTAGGCGAATGTGGTCTTTCTCTCAAAATGTCTGATTGTACTGTACTGTGGCTAACTGAAGCCACACAAAGCACAACCACAGATGGGGGGACTACTGTACATAGACTCCAGCGCTGGCCGGGAGCCTGGCAACGAAAAACTGGAACGCTGGTGAGCAGTCCCGGAGCAGAGGCATGTCGGGGGACATAGAGGATTGAGCACTGAGTGTCCAGGTTGTTGTATCACACTTTACTACTCATTAAAAAGCATCCTCACAGAAAAGCCACTGAACAACTAAGGAGACAAAATGACCCAGCCAGTCGATGTTAGCCAGTCTTTGTTGTCAGCTGTCTCGGGGCTGGCGTGCTGGACACATGAGTGGAATGGCCACAGGGACAGAGAGGGAGGCTATTCATGGACCCGGCAAAGGTGGCTTCCATTTAGCAAGGCTGATCTGGGTCCTGCTGCCTTTGAACGCCCAACTTGTCAGTAACAAAGTTGAATATTGAGCCCCTGAGGTGGCACTATTTCCAAGGGCAACGATGGGCCATCTGGGGACAAGGCACCTACATTGGGCCCTGCCATCCTGGAAGGGTGAGCAGCTCACCTTAACAGCATAGCTATCCAAAATGAAGTTGCCTTTTCTGCCCGGAGAGCCTCAGCCAGCACCACTCCCCAGGGGTTTACGGTATTCCTGATCCACAGTCCCAGGAACCCAAATAACATGGCACCCAACAGGGCACCCACTACACAGTGAAGGAAATAAAGGAGTGGGCCCATGGGACACGCTCACTGAATCACACGTCACACCATCCAAAAGCACCCAGCCTTGGAATTCTGGAATCATCTGCTAAAAGTGCAGCTGAAATGCCAGCTCAGAGGCCATACTCTGCAAGGATGGGATGCCATTCTTTAGGATGCGATGTGTACGTAAAGTCAGAGGCCCCTATGTGGTGTTGTGTCTCCAACAGAAAAAACACACGTGTCTGAGATTTGATGGATGAAATCAGGAGAGACCCTACTTAACACAACTCCCAACGACTTACTGGTTCAATTGGTACTTCCTGTCCCCACAACTCCATGCTCCGCAAGATTAGAGTCCTGGTCCCCAAAGGAGTACACTCTTGCAAGGGGACACAGCAAGCCACATTCTGTGCATGCTTGTTTATGTGTGCTCATGGGCTGTGCGTGAGGTTATATATGCAGGTGTGATCGTGAGTGTATGTGTTATATATGTGGATGTGGAAGAGATTTCTGCATATGTGTGCATTGTGTGTGTTACGTGTGTGTGGGATGTGGTATGTGTATGTAGTGGGGCTGTGTCTATATGTGGTATAGAGATACATTTTGCATGAGGGATATAGACACATGTGTGTGATATATCTATGTGGTTTGTGTATGTGTACCTGTAGTATGTGTACACACGTGGTATGTGGAGGGTATGTGCATGAGGGTGATGTGTGGAGTATATGTGCATATGTGTAATGGGTGGTGTATATAGGTGTGTAGTGTGGGGGGCATGTGCATGGTATGTATTGTGGTATGTGTACATGTATGTGTGTTGTGTGGGATGTGTTTCGTATGTATGTGTGTACTTGGTGTTAGGTACATGTGTGTGGTGTGCACAATATGTGGTTGGTAGAGGAAGCACATGTGTATATATGGTTGTGGTACAGATATATGTATGAATGTGTAGGATTTGTGTCCACGTGGTGTGTGTAAGACGTGCATGTGTACTGCATGTATAGTGTGTACTTATGTGCGCAGTGTGTGGAAGTGTATTTTTATGTTTGTGGTATGTGTACATGTGTGTTTATGTGTGGTGTTTGCATGTGTATACAGTGTGTACTGTGAGTGTGGTATGTATGTTTGTGTGACATTATATACGTGTGTGTATGATATGTATTGATGTGATTTGTATATACACATGCACATAGAATTGTGGGTATAGTACACACATGTATATGGGTGTGCAGGTGTGATGGGGCTGCGGGTGATACATAAGTGGTATTTATGTAAGTGGTGTGTTTGTACATGTGTGTGCTGTGTATGTGTGTGCAGGTGGTATGTGTGTAAAGTGTGTGCTGTGTGTGTACATGTGTGGGGTATGCAGTGTGTGTGCATGTGAGTAGTGTGTGTGTGTGGTCTCTGTGTGGTATGTATGTACACCCGTGTGTTTGGCATGTGTGATTGTGTACACATGTCATGTGTGACATTGTGGTGTGTGTACATGCATGTAACATGATGCAGGCAGGCACCTGTGGTCTGTGTGTGCTAGGTATATATGGGGGGAGTGTCTATGTGCGTGGTGTATGCAGAGTGTGTGTGGTGCATACAGTGCATGCACCTGTTTGTGTTGTGTGACGTACATTTGGTGTGGTCTGTGTGTGATTTGCACGCGTGCCCGTGTTTGGTGTGTGTGGCATGTGCCGTGCACAGTGTATGTGTGTGCTTGGGCCGTGTGTGGTGTGCATGCGATGTGGGGTATGTAGAGTGTGTGTGGTAAGCGTGTACGTGTAGGGCGTGTGTGTGGTCTTCTGTCTGAGTAGTAAGCCCTTGGGGAGCCGCTGGTGTCTCTTCTTTCTCTAACTTCCTCCCCAGGGTCCCTCTTCACTCAGCAAGATCCTGAGAGCATCTTGGCTGACAAGAGTCCATTTCCCAAGCAGCTTAAAGACTGCATGACTCCCACAGCCGTCCTTGACAGCCGGCCCTGGCGCCCCGCCTCCCGCCACATCTCGCGCCAGCGCTGGGCTGGCAGCTAACCAACCGTGACATTGGCAGTCATGCTCGTGCGCTCAAGCCACCCGCGTGCACGTGAGGAGCGGGGCGGGTGCGGGCTGCACTCGCCGCCCAGCTCGGGCTCCCACAGCACTGCATGCTGAAGGAGCAGGCTGGCTCATTGGCGGAAACGCAGTCTGTGATTCCACTTTGCATCGCCTTTTGGCTCTGTTTTGTCTTTGCAGACACCAGATCTCATCTGTTGGAGGCTGCATATGGCTCATTAAAAGGACAGAGTTTGGGAGGGACCACAGCAGGGCTCACAGGCCAGATGCCACTGTCCCTTCCCTCCTTCCGTCCCTCCCACCTTTAAAATGTTTTCCTTTCTGGGCTTAGCCTTCTCTCATTCACCCAGTAAAAACAGGACACTGTACTAACTACCATTTATCAAGTACCTACTCTGCCAGGTACAGTTGTACGTGATCTCTGATCCTCACAGAAGCCAGCAAGGTAAGCGTTCTAATCGCATGGTATACATAAGGAAACTGAGTCAGGGAGATTAGAGAGCCTGCCTGCATGGAGGCACAGAGATGGAAAGCCAAGTCTGTCTGGCTCTTCCTTCTGTATCATTTAAACAGAGGGCCACCTGCTTATCGCTTAGCACTACCTTGGTTCATTGAAAAGGGAATAGGTTTCTTCCCTACCTAGACTATATTGCAAGGGAAATACTGCATTCTCATTTAAATGTCTCCTGAAATGTCTCCTGTCCGTATTACTTCTCTTGGCATCTGCACAATCCAAGACAAAAATTATAATCTAGAGACACCCACAAAATGCTCCAGCTTTTTACTACCCCACTCCAGAACGCAGTGAGCAAGAAGGAGTCCCTTTCCTGCCAACTTGGTCATCAGTCTGTGTCTTCGAGGGACTGGCCCCTCTGCCATTGCAGATCCGATATAACAGTAAGCCATGCCCTACATCAAATAAGTACACTGTCTCCATTTATTTCAGTTCAGTCATTTGGGATTTTCAAAGACCTGTTTGTGACAAAGTTGTGCTCTGCCACAATTTTCCTCCCATCATCTAAATTGGCTCTTCTCTCTTTTGGCTCCTTAAGAAAAACCTGCTCCTGATTACGAGATTGTGTCTGTTGCAAGGAGGCAGGGAAAGAAAATACAACATAATGGCTTTGAACATAACTTTGGAGTAAGACCTCCAGGATTCAAATCTTGTTTGCTCCATATGCAAACTCCGAGATGTGGGCGGTTTGCCTCGATTCTCTAAGCCTCAGTTTCCTCATCTGTTGTTGTGAAGAAAATAATGCATGCGAAGCTCTTAACAAATGTCTGGCACACGGTGAAAGTTCAGGGTATTAACTGTTACCATTAGAGTTTTCAATTGGAATGAATAGGAGACTTAAATTTGCATGATTGTACTTTTACGGTAAGCTATTAATGATGCATTCATTTAGTTTTCTACTCCAAAAGAACATAGATTTGATTAATTATAACCGGAATTTAAAATACTTCCATTATTCAGAAATAACCTACAGAGAGTCTAAGCCTATCCCTTCCTGCCTCCATTCTTCCCAGTCTTTTTTTTTTTTTTTTCTTCAAAGAAAGAAATAGCAATTATGTAGTAAGATTCACTGGCTCTTCCTCTCCCTGGTAACAGGCTAAGTCTTAACCTTGATTAGGCAGCATTGCATCTGATCTGAGTTCTCCCCACCTCTCACCCCAGCCCCAAATCCTGGGCTCCAGGGCACAGCCCTGCACTACCCTCTCCACCCCTGCTTAGCATCGGTACGTTGGCAAGGCTAAACATCTACAAAATTTTTCTTTTAAACATTTCTCTGCCTACTTAGATGTTTTTTTCCTTGTCTCTAAGGCAAAAATTGGATTATTTTATTTATGCTGCAGGACCGTCCCATCCCTCAGAAAATGCTTGAGGATGTTTAGATGTTTCAAAATGCATGAGAGAAGCAGGGTCCACAATCGGGATCATGCCCAAACTTCCCAGCCTAACCGCACTGGCATCTTTCATGGCCAGAAATACCGTGCGCTCGTCCTTCCTGTGAATGCAATTAAAGCAAAAATCTCCTGACAAAGCAAATTAGAAGTAATAGATTTTGGGGGGACTTCCTGTGTCTCAAATCAAACCTATTTCTCGATTATAAAGTATGAAAAGAGAGAGAGAGATCAGGTTGATATTGAGGAAAATGGAACATTGATAAGTGAATTGTTTTCTCTCAATCTCTCAGGTGCTCTCTCTGTCTCTCTCTGTCTCTCTCTGTCTCTCTCTCACACACACACACAGAGCACACAGGTGAAGAAGGTATCTTCGCAGGGTACCAATTTCCTGCAGACCATGCCTATGTTAATCTCCATTCAAACGCTGAGGCAGTGAAGGCATTAGAGGGTCAGTCATTCTCATTCATAATGCTCTAGATTCCACTAAATTATTAACACTGGACAATGGACTTCCCAATTTTGTACCCAGACCTACTCACTAACAGAGTGATCTTGTTATGGGGGAGGATATATTTGATGCTAAAACTGCTGCAAATTTTATCAGCATTCAATCTTGATACTGTGAGTTACTATTAATATATCCTACATGTGTTGGTACCTTACTTTGATTAAAAATGAGGTAAATCAATGAGAGAGTCTTTTTATCCAAGGTTATGTTCCTTTCACATGAAGGTCATGTACACACCAATTGGACAAAACATAAATTGTGTTTCTTTCCACATTCAGTTTTAAATCCTGACCTGTTTTGTGTCCAGAAATCACAAGGAGCCCAACCTATACCATCAAGGTTGTCTTGATTCACAGATGACTTCCTTAAGTTATAGCATGACCTTAAATGCAATTCCAAAATGAAGGAACAGAAAGTTCAGAGGGACATTAGAGAAAAAAGGCTTATAGTGTTCTAGGAAAAGCAATCAGAACTTTGACTCCATGTTGCTTTCCTGTGTCATAGAAATGTTGAGGACAGGAGGAAAATATAACTCCCACTCGTAATAGCAGTCCTGCCCTCTCTGGGAGAAGCAGTGTGGAAGAGCTTCTATCGTTTTGATCAGTTGAACAGCTGGTCTCTTCCCGCTTCACGGTTCATTGGTCTGCTCTCTAATTTCTATAATATTTAGAAATTTTGACCTTTAGTAAAATGAGTAGATCCCATTTATTTTTTTTCCTGTTAAATATTTATCTTGAAGATTTTCAAGAAAATTGTATTAGGATAGTTTTTAATTCCAAGATGCCCACTCTTTGCACCTAGAAATAAAATGGGCATGTTTATAGGGAAAGAAAATATACAAACCTGTTCCCTAAACATTGGATCCAATCTAGATGGGAGTGAAAAGAGTCAACTTCTACTCTCACCCTCTCATCTTCCAAAAGGCAGGTGCCCCTCAATCAGGGCTGCCAGATAAAATATAGGATGCTCAGTTAAATTTGATTTTCAGACAGCAAATAATTTTTTAGGATAAGTATGTCCCTAAATATCGCATATAGTATTTCCTTTGCTAAAGTGGGCCACCCCACTCCAAAGGCCTTAAGCAAATGTTCCACAGCTGTCCTGGGGAGTCAGAACTTAAGACTGATAGTCCCACAGAATTAAGAGCAGTGAGGTACCTACATGTCATTAAATCAACCTTTCATTTTACAGATGATCAAACAGAGGTCAAAGAGATAAAAACCATTTTCTAAGAAGACAGAGCTAATGAGTGAAGACCCAGGACCAAACCTCTCCCTTATCTCCCAGGGCAGAGCTGCATCCTCTGAGAGCAACACCGCCTTGCACTGTGACTTGAGGAGACAGACTCTGAGTGTAGAATTAGCACGTGGGCACGCGTGTCCTGTTTCTCTGTGCTTCCATCTAATAAAGCAATACGAACACAGTACAGGTAAATTCTATCACCTCCAAACTGGCTGCCATCATTGGGGGACAGGGAATGGTGCGACAGGAGAGGGAAATTACAGAGAACAAAGCACAGATTAGTATCTCAATAAATTATCCTGCCACACAGGCTCTCATATGTCAGGTCTTCTTAAAGTGGGGCACACTCCCGTTCGCAATTCATGATTACTGTGGTTCGTTATGGAATCTTCCCCTGGAGACCTTTCAGCATCAGATAGAAAACCATTTGTCTTTGTTAGCCAAGTTGCAGCCCTACCAAGAGACCTGCAGGAAGAGGAATTTAAATGATTTTTCCAGAACTCTTCTGAACCTTGGACTCCATGAAAATTTAAACAACTAATATTATAATGTTCAAACCTGAGACTAAAATAAATGCAAAGGTTGCCCGGTGTTATTATAGACTTCAGTATGACTCAAGGCTTTACGGAATTGAGCAAAATCCCTCTAAAGGCCATGGGAATACTCCGGTTGCTCTCCTGAAACATCATAAGGAGAGGGTAGCATATTTGATCAATGATTAAGGATGTTATTTATATGATTATAGGAGGCCCAATTTCCTTACCCTTTGCATGGGATACATTCGAGAGAGCCCTCAAAACAGGAAAATGCATTGTTCATCTACAAACAGGGATGCCCAGGGCAGAGATTGAGATACTGAGGCCCTCCCTGATCCCCGCAGGCTCACCAGATGCTCAAGTGGCTTCACTTCCAACTCTCTCCCATTTCCCATTTCCCCTGAGTTCATCAAGTAACTGATGGGGGTGAGCAAGAAGAATGTTCAAGTGGGGCTCTCCACATTCCCCTGCCCCGAATGGTCCTGAGTGGGAGACGTGGGGAAGGCCACCTGCTCCCCAGCACCGGCTAGCTGGATGAGAAACTTGCAAGGCAGGGGCAGCTTCTCTGCCACCCAGGGTGAAAAAGATTGGAGCAAAAAGGCAGAAAATACAGCACTGTCTAAGCTTCTTCCCACATAACCCAAACAACCAAAAATTGAAGCCATGAGTATCGGAACTGGAATTGTTTTACATATGTGGGCACTGGGAAAGGCTTGCGAAATTATTTAGTCGAACCTATTCATTTTTCCAGTGAAGAATGAGACAGACTCCTTACCAGAAATCATTTTGTAGTCTTTATTGTTGGGGGAGAACAGTTTTCCCCTTACACCTGGTGTGTAGGAGTCTCCATAGCATAAAACTCCTGGCCTCTCTCCCCACAGCTCTCCCTCATTTACTTTGCCCCAGAGAATAAAGAGTGACAATATAATGCGGACTTGGGAAAAACAGACTGAGTGCCACCTAGCCTCCCCCTTGCCTCTTTTTCTTGGGAACCAGTTGCCCACAGGAAGCATGTTCTGCCTCCTCCAGAGAACACTCTCTCCTGTAGAGAGGGGACAGGACGCTCTGCTCAGAGCCAGTACTGTTGAGTATTTAAATTTGCTTAAATCGAGTATTCAGTATTAGGAAGACCACTTGCCAAATCATATAAGCCACATTCTTGAATGTCACCTTTTGTGGGAATATAGGTGAAAATTTGGACTCCACCTGCCATAGTCGTTTGCCACTTCTGAATTTCTGACTTTCAGCAAATGTATTGGCACCCCTCGAATCTCCACATCCACGTCAAGGGTTCTTAAACATTGTCAGGTTAGAAACCACTTTGGAAATCTCACGGATCCCTCAGAAAAATGCATTCTCTAAAGCCCATATATGGATCCCAGTTAAAATAGCCCTGATCGTGTTTTCACGATGAATTATACAAAGTGATATATAAAGTGACTCAAAAAGACTTAATCAGCTTTTTCCAGGAGTTCATAAAAACACCAGCATTTCACAGACTTCTGCCATACCAACATTCAGTTATCGTGGACTCATACGAAGTTTGATTTATTCCGTTAATTAAATAAGCAATGACTGGGGAACTGTTATGTAGCTCTCAGCTAGGCACTAAGGGGGGAGGAGGAATAAAGAGGGACAAGATAATATTCTTGGCCTCAAGAAGCACAAAGTCTAATGGGAAAACACAAAGGTAAGTGAAAGAATCACAATACAACGTACTTTGCAACTAGCTGTATCCATGGGATTTAGCTGTTGCCAATGGAGTGAAAGTGGAAGTGGTGTGTGCAACTTCCAGCTCATCCTTAGAGGGAAATAACAAGCCCCTCCTCTTCCATTTTCTCCCTTCCCAACAGCTAGAATGTGTGAAAGCTAGAGAGCCCGTCCTCGGCCCCAACGTGGAAGCCGCATGCTGAGGGCGGTAGAGCAAGAAGATACAAGAAGCCTGGGTTGTCGTCACCACTGAGCCAGCGTACCAGCCCTGGAACACTTGCCTGGATTTTTCTGTGAGAGAGAAATAAACGTCTACCTTCTTCAAGCACTGCATTTTTAGGTCTCTTTGTTATAGCATCTAAAGTTTAAACTGATAACAATGTGCAGAGGCACCGAGTCAAGGAGAGAATAGCACATTTGATGTGACGAGCCCAGTGGCAGCAGGTCTTTTTATTCTTGTGTTATAGACAGAGAAACCAAGGCGAATAAATTATATCTTCTAGCAATTCACAAGAATAGAATCAGAGCTTGAATTTTCCTCTTTGGATTCCATGTCTTAGTACTTGTTTTACTTAGCATTTCCAGTATACAAAGAAACAAATCCTTCCCAAAAATCTCAAGCAGTTGACCAGTGGCTGCCAATCATTTGGTGAGCACTGAGGATGAAATACCAAGCAAGTGGTTAGAGACAAGGGTTACTTAATAACAAAAGTGGACACACTATTACGCCTTCATCAGTCTTCTTAATGGAACAACGTGAACTCAAGAGCACACATCACAAAGGATTCTCACCCAGATGCGTCCCTGGGAAGGCTTTTCTGAGGACATATGCTTGAGCTGTGCCCTAAAGGAATAAAAGGACGTAACCAAGTAGAGAATGAGAGAGAACATTCTCCAGGTGGAAGCAATAGCATATGCAAAGGCCCTGTGGTGGGAAGCAGCATGGCAGGTGTGAGGAACTAGATGAGGACTGGCTGAAGTGCAGAGAAACAGGGAGAGGGTAGTGTACGATGAGTTTGAAAGGTAGTGAGGCCAAACTGCATAAGGTCTTGAGGACTGCGTTAAGGATCTTGGTCTTCTTTGCCGGGCGCGGTGGCTCACGCCTGTAATCCTAGCTCTCTGGGAGGCCGAGGTGGGCAGATCGTTCTGAGCTCGGGAGTTCGAGACCAGCCTGAGCAAGAGCGAGACCTCATCTCTACCAAATATAGAAAGAAATTAATTGGACAGCTAAAA